>WIPJ01002157.1:71750-86820 GCA_018155075.1 Cassiopea andromeda
AATTTTTTAAAACGCCCCCCTCCTCTCGAAATATACTTTCTTTCATCAGTTTCATAAGTAAATATATTATATCATACCTTCTCAAATCGCCCCCCTAAATTCTCAAAACGCCCCTTTGGGGGCTATATCGCCCCCGTTGAGAATCACCGCTCTATATCATCTGTAAAACCCTAGGGGCTCCTTTGCACCTCCAGATTTTTAGTTTTATCTTTCCACTGCTTTTCTACATTGATATGTTCTGGTTGGTTTCTATAGGTGTTGAAGTAGTTGGTTGATTCCTTATGTCGGATTACCGTCCCCCTACTAAATAATTTTTGAATTGTTTTCAAGCCACTCGCTTAGCAGTTTTTGCAGCATTGATTTTTGAAAACATGGTCGAAACAGATATTTTGAACAAATCTTCTTGTCTGTTAGCAATATTTTTGTGCTACTCATATTCTAACGACCATAGACGTCAGATGTATGAACATCGAGTGCTTCATAGCAGTATTATCTTCGATTTCAAAGCATTTCTTCAACCCTCCCCCGCTTATTAATTTCTATTTTTTCCAAGCCCATACATTTCGTTGGTAGGGAAGCGCCTGTTAGAAAGGACACTTAGGAAGATTGGTTCTTTATGATTATTACCGTAAATCGTCAAAGAGCTCCCGAGGGCTTATTTGCAAAATGAACTTTAGGGTGGGGGCTTATTCGGAGATAGGGGCTTATTTGAGGATTTAGGGTACTGAAATAAAATTAGCTGTTAAAATTACAATACGCTTGTCTTTTTACAGTAAAGCTTTTTGCCCAATATTGAAACTTTTTTAGTTTTTTCATGATTACGGCATGAAAACTATTTTAAGAGTTTCTTAGCAACAATGTTATGAGTTCCACTGTGCTTCGTATGCACCTTAAGGGAAGAAGTATGAAGCTGCGTGTACACCAGAAACAATCACACATCTTAGTAAACTTGGAAGATAAAGTATTGAAATGCCCATAATATACGTATAAAGCATTTTATGCACAGCTAGATGGTATTCTGAATCCATTTAAACCTATGGAATACAACACAAACTGTCTTAGGACAAACTCCTTTGCTTCAGCCTGGATGTTTCTTAACAGCTTATCAATGTCTTGAATTTTTCTTAAATTTTAATGACTTGCAATAACAATGGCAACCTGGATTAGGCAACTGTGATGCAAGAAAAAGAATTTTCAGGTTTTGTGAGGCATGTATTAGATGTTCTTTCTATTTTCTTTCTGGTTGGTTCATGAATTCTCTTGTAAAAAAACAATTTTGTCAAGTTATTATTTGAAACTCAGCCTGCCTATGTTTCTTAAATGTTTCTTAACTTTTGCCTAATTTCAGCCTCATATTTCTATAGGCATATTTCTTACAAAGAAACCTGTACTTTCTTAGCTTTGTCAGCATCTGAGCACTACTTTTTTGTAAAGGTCTTTCTGATGGAAGGCGTATATTTCTATATGCTGGCTAGATTATATTTAAGTGATTACTTAAATTGAGATTCTACTTTGGGAGATATGGGTGGCTTTAAAGAGGTCACTTAATGACCTCCTTTGTTGTATTTCTCAGTGCTTGCAAAAACTGTTTTCGTAGTGATATTTTCATGCTCTGACATTCTCATATCATCATACATACATTTTTAGATCTGTTACCTTCAAATTCAACATGAAAATGAAAAGAATGAACAAGACAAGAATGAAGAAAGTCGATAGCAACTGGTGCATGTGTTTTATGTAGTTTTAACTTGTATGATACTCTGTCATGATGTCTTGAGCAGTAGCGACAGTGGTTGTAATGTGCTTTCATTCTCCTCGAGGCATTTTCTTGCACTTGTGTACTGGTTATTGCAAAATTTTTTACATTATAAAAAGATAATTATGCACAAATAAATAAGAATGCCATGCCCAAATGTACTATGTTTCATCGTTGTATGGTGAAATTTAAATGTGCGTAAGTCGAAAAGAAGGCCCAGTCCTCCTCTAGCAGCCACTTATTCAAGTAATACCTTCCTCGTATTGATGAAATTAAGATTACATTTCCTTTGATATCCCTCCATTTTCTTCACACCAAATGGCCTCATTTCGATGTATAAGAATATTCAGGACATTTCTTTTTAAGCAGAAATTACTGAATCTTCCTCCAAACTGATTTAAGTATCAAAAACCATTTCCACTTCACAGTCACACAGTCGTGACATTTTTGGATTCTGTATGTTCCTTCAAGGTATTACCAAAGCACAGGGCCGAAGCCGAAGCCCTTAGCTATTTGGAAAGACAGCATTTCTCCCTCCATTGTTATTCCTATTACCTTCAATCAAGATTGCTGTAGAGGGAAGGGGAATTTGTAGTTCGTCTACAGCATAAATCACTGAAAGTGTTCTAAGACATTTGGCAGACATTGTAGTATAAACATGCTGTTATTTTGCTAGCCATGCTTTATGGGCTATACTGGACATTTCATGCTTTTATATTGATATTTAATCATTGTTATTAGAATCATTTAGTAGGGGCGCCGTTACGAGGGGTGTGAGGTGCGACACACCCACTTCCCCCAAGGATTGAAAATCATGAATACTCAACAGACAGAGTGTAAACGGTTTAGATCAGATATGCCTAAAGTATGGCATGCCGGTTGCATTGTGTGTTTTGAGTGACCTACATCGAGCCCACAATTGTTAAAGTACACTGTATTATCTTACTCTCGTGTCTAATAGAAGCGGGGAGGCAACAGAAAGGAGTGTTCATATAGCGAATGTTCATATCGGCCAATTTTTAATAGAAGGGGATACGAATAGAAAGGGGATGTTCATGTCGGCTAGTTTTCAATAAAAAGAGGGTGCTTGTAGAAGGGGGCAATAGACGGGGGCATGCATGTTGGCCGCTTTTCAATAGAAAAGGAGTGCTAAGAGAAGGTGGTTCATGCTGGTAGATTGTTTTATTTAAAGGTAGTTTAATTTTCTGCGTGTTCTAATCTTGATCTTAATAGAAGGAGGTGTTAATAAGCAACGAGGAGAAGGAACATTCTCCTGAAGTTAATAGAAGGGGTCCCGAATATTGGAGACTCTTAGAAATCCTGTTTAAGACTGACTTCATTATAGGTATAAACCTGTTTCGACAAGCTAGAATCATCCCGAAGGGCTCGCAAAATAGATTCAAGATTGAATTCAGCTTATGTATAAATAACTAAATTTAAAGAAGTTCGATTGACATCTAGAGGACTGTATGATGTTCGAATGTCCGATAAAGAATAATGAGAGTTCATCACATTGTTCCTTCTTCTTCAAATAACTAATTCATACATGGAATGTTTCACCTGTACTGTATTCCGATTGTCTTTCTGTTGATTCTGCTCCTTGGCTTTCGATTCTGCTGCTTCCTGTGATTCTGCTCTTTCTGTAGATTTGGATACTTCGGTAGATTCTCTATATCCTCTTCTCTTGATGATCGCGACAAACTCTTAACCTATAATCATAACAAAACAATAAATTGGAAAAGTTACTGAGGCCAAGGGTCCAAGGCTAGAGGGCGAGTTCCCCTACTTCGCAACCTCAGAATTCCCAACAGAGACAAATAGAATATGTTGCAAGGGAGATGTGAATTTACGGTATTCATGAAATGTATCAATCTGTGCACATTCACGTTCGCGGGCATTTATGAAATACCCTGATGTGCTAGTTTTTCCTTCTAAGCACATACGCACGTTAGCAGGTTTCTTCATAAATTAATAGCAGAATGGAATACTGCAGCTAGAAGCTAGTAGCCATGAGGATCAGTGCCTTCTTGGATTATCAGAATTTGCCTCGTTGCAATTTTTCCACCCTTTTTGCATTTGCTTGAGTAGACTCCCACGATATATTTTCTTTTTTAAAGATCAAAGTTTTGAGTTTTTTAAAATGTGCACACAGATTGAGGGTTGCGATCATATTTTCCATCCCAGAATGAAGATCGATGATAAAGACATATTTTCCTACTAAGCAAAGGGGCATTTTCTGCGGTTCTAGAGAGATTGATTCTAGAAATATTTTCTTGGAGCAAGCCCCCAGACCTCTAAGCGTCTTGAGAAAGTTCACACTTTTGGTGAAAAGAGCTTCGCTATCGAAGATATACATCTGAAAACACATTTGTTCAATAGCATTTGAAACGAGGTTAAGAAACTTTGATTCATAATATTTGAGTTCACACTTCTTTCTCAGCTGTTCGAGACCTGTCAGCCCCCCCCCAAAGAATGTGTTGAGCGCCATTCCTGCATTTTAATACTTAATTGCAGACATTTTTAATATTGAAGATTAAAAATTTTAACCTTGAATTCTAGCATGAACCTTCTCTTTTGAAGTTGATATTATTATTTGAAGCTGTTACTTTGTACATTATTTGATGTTAGTTATTTTTGGTAAACAGGTCCTTGATTGATAGCAGCAAATCTAAATCGCTGAACAAGTTAGTTTGTATAAATATTGTTATGCTACTACCAATATAATTACTACTTCTACTACTGATATTAATGTATCATTTGCAAATTGGTATATTGTAGCAAATATCCGACATGACATTGTCTATTTTACTGAAGCATCTACCCTATGTAATTGTTTCGGAGAGACTGGGACGCTATCAAAGCAAGGTTTGACTTTGGTAGAAATAGAATCGAAGAAGAGAATTTTAATTTTCGTAATACACGGTTTTTTATAAGAAAACCATCATTTTACCTGAACCTAGATTTTTGTAACTTCTCCTGGAAGTGAGCCTGAGATTTTCTTAAAATTTTCGTAACTTTTTCTATAATAGGTTAGTGAGATAACTGGCTAGAATTGGTTACTTTTTCTTTAGTAATCCTGTATACTCGAATTTGAATTCAAACTTTAAAAGTTTGAATGCAATAATGGCGTAATATCGAATTTTGGCCTACAAAAGCACTTGATTTTGGAAATTGAGCCTTGCGATTCTCTTAAGCTTTTGGCTATGTAAGCCTCATTTTCTTGTAAATGTTTTTCTTATAAAGATGCGTGTGTGTTAGGAGCAAAACGGAAAAGAATATTCTATTTCTTTTTTAAAATTGTTTTACTTGGTACAAGGCATGCTTTTAGAGAGGATATACTTTATATATTACTTATGACTATCAATAGATGAATAGACTTAGTCAGTACTATGCATTTGAGAACAGTCCATTTTCTACAGTCCTTGTAGCGTCTATCATGCCAAAAGACGCCAGGGCTGTAACCAACTCATGTTTTGAAGGGGGCACCAGGGATGCAAATAACGGGGTGTATGGAGTGTCACACTCCCAGCAGATACGACAGCACAATTTGTAGGGCAACTGAATCTCTTTGCAGGGCATTCACGATACTAAAAAGCTGTGCGTGTCAATTCCAGTGCGTATTCCGCTTGCCATAAACTTTAAAAACTGTCATATTAACCAACTTTTCACGGTAGACCTGTTGATTTTCTTTCATGCTCTCTGTTATCGGAATACGTTAATTCATCGATAATTTAAGGCCATTACCCATTAATTACAGGATGCAAAAAGTCAATTATAGAGTACCAAGTATAAGATGATCGGTTGGGGTGACCTTCCTGCTTCATTTTATGCAAAACAACAACTGCGTTAAATCAGATACAGCCGGCAAAGTTCACTTATGTTTCCTATGTTGCCGAAGTTATTATGGATAAATTAAGCACATTAAATTCTAGTTGGTGCTAAATTTTGTATCTTGAACCCTTACTGTTTACAAGGTATGACACCCACAGCCCTCCTGCGATGTTTTTCTTTATTAATAGCGATAAACTATTTACAAGAAAGCATTTTCGTTAAGTACAAAATGAACAGTTTTGATTTACAGCTGCACGAGGTGCGACAACTGTACATTTATTGCAGGCCTTGATGTGTAGAAATGTAAGAAAGTAGGCAGAAATAGTAAGCAAATTGCAACTTCCTAATAAATCCACAGTTTTAAATAAACTCTTTCATGTACATATATTGCAAAGTTCTGTGTGCCTTCGTGGAGTCTTTTAAGAGCTTCATAGTCTTTTCCCTCTTTGTGCAGCCAGGGCCACCGAGAAGGGAGGTAGGGGGAGGTCAATTGCCCCAGGGCTTCAAAGCATAAGGAACCTCGTAAGACTAGTAGCAATTTTTCATGTTTCATAACCAGATTTTTCCCTAGACTTTGAAATCTCTCGGCGGCACCGAGTGCAGCCAGCCCTTGATTGGAAGTAGTATGTATTGTGTCCAATATATCTTGACCTTGCATGGCAAACTCATAGCACTGATGCGCATAGTGATATTTTCCCTCTTACCGGCTTGACCTTTGAAGGAGGACTATCTCTCCAATCTCAAAAGCCACTTAGAGGCTCATGTATGAGTATACATTGTCTTAGGAAGTTGAATGGAGCACGTAGGAAGATCACAAGGTGATCAAAACGAGGTCCATGAGAAACTTTGATGCAACTGCTTTTCTCACTAATGTGCCTTAAATTAATTTGGGTAGAATAGTGAGCAGACCTATTGACATAAATATGCTTGTTAATGACTGCTCCAATCTTTTTTCAATGATTATTGACAATTATACTCCAATTAAGTCAATGTAGGCTTCTGAAAAATATTGTCCATGGATTAACAAGTCTCAAGGGGCTCATCAGGGAGAGATATAAACTGAAAAAAGAAGCAGTTAAACACAATTTCCCTCCTATTATGGAGTCCTACAGAAAAATTCGAAACAAGGTTAATAGAATGAGTATCCATCTTAAAAGACAGTATTTCTAGGAAAAAATTACCCCAACAGAGGGTAATATGGAAGAAGCTTCAAGGACACTCAAACAATTATTAAGTAAGAGATCAAAGCCTACTAATATTGGTCTAATAACTGATAAGGGCACTGAGATTATCACTAAGAAAGAGATCTCCAATGTTATGATCAAATATTTCTGTTCTGTTGGTGGAGACATCGCAGGTAAAATTGATAAATGCCCTAATCCTCTACTTTCAGGCGAAAAGATATCAATCCACTAAAGAGTACTTTTGTCTTTAATTCAATCCAAGCACAGAACGTTAGTGAAGCAATTGGTAAAACCAACTTGTCAAAAAGTTTTGGGAATGATAACATTTCCAGCTAGTTCTTGAAATTGGCCTTTCCCTATATCAAAAACTCCCTTGTTCTCTTGTTTAACACCTCTATACAATCATGTCATTTCCCAGATAAATGGAAAATTGCCAGGATTACACCTATTTTTAAGGAGGGTGACAGGGCATGCAAAGAAAACTAGCGGCATATATCTGTTCTTCCGGTTGTTCCAGGCTATTTGAAAAACTTATTTTTGACCAACTCTACAACTACATTCTCTGCCAAAAGTCTTAGGACAATTGCATTATGTCTGCTGCTCATTTAGTAGTATCCCCTTCTCCTCCTCAAAACAATGTTGTTATATACAGTGTTGAAAGGTACAGAAAAAGCTGCTATGCTTGCAGACCCTTCTCTGGCAAATGAACACTTAACCCAACATTGTGTTTGGGGGGGAAGGGGATTTCCATCGTTCGACATGGATAAGAAAATCATTTTTATCAGAAATTATGCATTAATTAATTGGTGTTCCAAGAACTTTGGCAGCGATTGTACCTTAACATAAACAATCTAATATATTGGGTTCAATCTGCCTATAGAAAGCTTCATTCTACAGACACCTGTATAATAAAAAACACCGACAAATGGTATAAGGAAATGGATAATGGCTGCATCTCTGGGATAGTTCTCATTGCTCTTAAGAAAGCATTTGACACAGTGGATCATGCCATACTGTGTCAAAAATCAGAACTCTATGGCCTTCAACTGAATGAGTTGTTGTGGTCTGAATCTTATCTTTTTAATCGTAAGCAGTTTTGTAGAGTTAGAGCCTTTGACTCTGATATTGGCAACATTGATGTAGGAGTTCCGCAATGGTCTTGCTTAGGGCCACTGTTATTTTTAATTGACATTAACGACCTTCCAAACGTTGTTAATGCCTCCACTGTCTCCATGTACACTGATGACACAAGCCTTGCCTTGCAATCTCAAGATATTTCTCAACTTAATCAAACCATAAATGATGATCTCAAACTCCTTGATTTATAGATGCAAGGAAATAAGCTATCGTTAAATGTGTCGAAAACCCAGTCAATACTTATCTGCACGAAATCCAGGCATCAAAAGCTTAAGACTGCAGGGGATAATCTCTGCTTAAATATTAGAGGAAAGGATTTAGATGTGGTGCAAAAAGTGAAGTACCTAGGAGTACAAGTAGATAATAGCCTTGGCTGAAAGGAACTAATCAAGGTAATCTCTTGTAAGGTAGCAAAGGTGTTGGGTCTTCTAAACACGCTAACATTTTTCTCCCAGAGTCTTCATTAAGATCTTTATACTTGGGCATAGTTAAACCACATTTTTTGCTATTGCTGTTGTGTGTAGGGATGCAGTGGCTCAAACACACTTTGAAAGCTGCAAAAACTGCCAAATAGAGCTGCTAGGATACTGACAAACAGCGCTTTTGATGCCCCAAGTAGCCCAATTATAAAGAAACTAGGGTAGATGAAAAAAGCTGATTTAATCTCTTTTGAGTCCAACCAGTTAGTCTTTAAGTCTTTAGATAATCAGGCTCCTCAATATATTTGCAACCTCTCTCAAAGAAACTCTGATTGCAGCTCACGAGACTTGAGAAATACTGCAACGGATCTGAGGCTCCCAATGTATACTTCTTCGAATGCTCAAAATTGGTTTTCTTACCGCGGAGCCACGTTATGGAATAACCCTGCAATTGGTGTTAAACAGGCTCCTTTCCTTTCAGTTTTTAAGAAAAGGCGTCTCTTAGATAATTAACTTGATTAGGATTTTAATCTTCTTCTTTCCATTCTACAATTACTCATACTTATGCTAGGCTTCTAGGATGTTTGTATTTTAATTTCTACCTTTTCCGTTATATTTCGATTTATTGTAAGTAGTTAATTGGAGGGCACCTTGGAAATCAGCTTCATTGCTGAAGGGTTTCCCTCCTTAAATATATTAAATGAAATGAAAATGAAATCACGATTCAATGTTTTGATATTTGAAATTTTGCGCAAGCGGTCTTGAGAGCCTCGTTTTAATTTCTTACGCAAGGTTCTAACTGAATTAGAGGCCACAAAAGCACTGATCTAAAAAAAAGACTGGATCGAGCAACCTATGCTTGCATTTGAAGTCGCCGTTGAATTGCGGCGGCCATTTTGTTGAGACCACTTTGCTGCTAGACCTCAGTGCCGCACGATGACAAAACAATATCGGGGAAGAGGAAATCATTTGTTTGGCTATAAAGACGTGAAAATTCATTGATAAAGGTTTGTATATTTTTCAAATATGTCTTTTAGTGCCGCTGTCGATTCATATAGGCTCATACTGCTGCAGAAATCGTACTGAAAACCAGTGGCGTATCACAGATTTTCGCAAGTAGAAACGTCTTCGTGCTGAGCTTCAGCGTTCTAATAACGCTGAAGTTTAAAACAAAGATGTTTCACAATTACACTTTTGATGCAAAATTATGAGCAATCCAAAATAATAGGAACAAATTATGCCAACTTTCTTGGCTGAGTTGAGTGAGAACCATGGCAAGGCAATTGTGGTAGCTTTCAAAAAAGCTGTTTATGTTGCTCAGAAGGATGCCAAGTATGCCCATTATATTTTTCTTCATTGGTGCTTGAATAAAACCAACTTGCTTAAGTTCTTCCTGATCTTAGTGCCAGTCATCTTTGCTGTGAATTCTTTTCCAAGATGGTACAGCCTAATCTTGCAGTAGCACTTGCAGATTACCTTTATCAGCTGGAAAGTGTGATTTTCATTGACTGCAGAGTCCACCATGTGATCATCAAGCTCTCTGAAAACTCTAGACAGGTCAACGTTTCCCAACACAGAAATTGCTATGGCATCTGGTACACCCTTCCCTAAAGGATAACACAGTATTTATAAATAAAAGCACTGTGGTTGAGGCAAATTCTTAAGTTCAAAAATGTGTGTAAGTACTGGAAAATCCCTTTCAGAATGTGCACCTAGATAGAAAAACTCAAACCACCCCTTCATATAGCAAATCTAAATTTACCAGTTCTATATCTACTGTTTTCCATCAATTAGCTACCTATTTTGCCCCCAGTAGACCATACAAAAAAAAACCTAAAAACTACCTGAAAGTTCTTTGCAGGAAATCAAAGTATCTAAATATAGCAACAATGAGAGGCTTCTACCAAGCTCAACTGAGATAGGGTTCATAAGCAAAGAAAATCAAAGTTAAAATCAACTGCTAAATAGAAGCATACACATTTCCACAGGTAAATAAATGATCACTCGTAAAGGGGAAAAGGGCCTTTTTGTAATGAGGTTTTGTGCTAAATAATACTGAACTCCTAACTGTTGCAGTGAGGTGTAATTTCATGTCTTTGTGAATATTATGTTTTAGGTCCCTTGCTCACTTTTAGGGAATTATTACCTCGAGGGAGCTTTCCACCATTGCTTCCAATCATTCGTTGAAAACTCCGTTCTGTCTCCACACATACCCTGATCACGCTCTGAGTTGGCTTGAATAAGCCTCCTCTATCTTTGAACCTCAAAAAATTTGATCCTGCATGGTGGTTTCTAGCTCCCAGTGCATCACAACAAAGGCCACACATGATTTGCTTAAGTGCCATCTTTCCAACAAATCCTGCAATGTATGAAATGGCTGCAACCTTATAGATTAAAAAATTCTGTTGTAAGGAAATTATAATTCTAAATTTGGTATTAATTTTGATCTGGTTGCTTAGTGTCACATGATTTATAATGATGTATTTTATAGAGTTTTGGGGGGTAGATTGGGTGGGATTGGGTAAATAGTGTTGCTTGACAGCAAAAAGTATTAGAAACTGCTGAATCTATTTGTTGCTAATGTGATCTGATAAAACTTCTTTAGCTATAGAAAAATAGCAAATGAGATTTCAGCAAATTTACCATTGTTGTATAGATTAAATTTTCAGCCAAATTTGATGGAAAACTGTATTCATATATGTATTTCACTAAGCTAATAGACTAAAATTGTAAATTTATTTATGTAGTTACATTCTTTAAATGATTTGGGAAATTCTTAAATCTTGTTGGAATAGCATCCTCTCCTATCTGAACATTTTCCCCAGTCCTGTTAATGTCCCTTTCAAAGAAATGGTCAGAACATATTCTTGAATACTTTGTGGGGCTCCAATCCTGCCTGTGCATTGCCACCAACCACATATGTCTCTTTTTTTGATCAGCTGGAAACCTGAAAAGATAGAAAAAAATTTTCAAAACTGTTTTTCCTACATTTCCAGACTTTTAGAACACTCATGGCGTATTAGTATTAGTTGATAGTTGGCCTTAATTAGCTGTATGTAGCTATAATATACATGATATGAATCGTATGAAATTCTAGCAAATAACATTCTATATCTAGCAGAGTTCATTCGCTTTTATCTTGCTTAAAGAGATATCATTTAGGCCTATACTCACGAGTGAAAAGTCCTTGGGAATTGCTTTTTGATCACAGTTTCTTCATCCTCACTTCCTTCACTATCACTTCTTATGAAATCACCTTCCACTTTCTTCTTTCGTCTCTTGCTGCAACCATATGCACAGCACTGTGTTCCATTTTTCCCCATCGTTATTCGCACTCCTACCACTATTTATGTACTTAGGACACAGCGGTGGAGCCACAGTGGTCGCAAGAAAATGGCGCCGTTCATAACACGCGGGATTCAATTCAGACAGTATGGAAACAATAGGTTGCTCGATCCAGTCTTTTTTTTAGATCAGTGCCACAAAAGAGTTAGTTCAATTATTAAGATTGTGGACTGCTTAATGATGAAGATTCCATCATGTTTTCTTCTATTCTTTCTGCTTTGTAATTCCACTGCTTCGTACGAGGCAGAATATGGCTTATCAACTGCACATTTTACATCAAAAGTTTCAAGATAGAAGGGAAAGTTTCCGCTCACAATGAGAAATTGAAAGGAGGTTGGTAGTAGGCGTTTATAATAGGCCATCTAGGTATCCACAATGTGCAGATACCCATTTCCTGGTATTATTCACATGAGATGTTAGTGAGCAGTAAATAATAAGTAAATTTTAGACATGTGCGCACATGAAAGATTACCTAGCCACAAGAGGGACTTCAAGGAAAATCTATTGGATGTGTCGTGACACATCCAATAGATTTCACATAAGGTTCCTCTTAGTGATGCCTAATCTTTTCTGGGCGGATTTCAAGAATCCGTAGAAATTCCTTAATACGGATTCTTGAAATCCGCCAGTTCCTTCCTCTCTTGCACATCCCGCTAACTCTGAAAAGTCAAAATAGGATAAGGAGGACAGTCAGTTTTCTTGAACCTATCTTATGATTTTATTTTCTTTTAATTTTTACAGTAATGCATACCTTTTTATAATTGAATTGTTTATCATGTTTTCTTTTTGTCAGGTCAAGCATTGATAACAGTTTTCTTATATCTTGTATATATTAAATGAAGCTTTCAACCTGTACAAAATAATATATATCAATATCATTATTATTATAAACAGTAAAGATCAAACATTTTTAGGTGCTTGTGGAATTTAATGTGTCTAAGAATATGCAATGCATAGCTCAAGGGAAATATTATTGCTGGGAACTAGTTTTGTACGATTTGTAAAAAATCCTCTAAAATATACCAAAAAATACCTCCTTTAGTCAACTGCCAAAAGTAAATCCTGCCAAATTTAATATTACTTTTGAACTGCCAAACATATTCTTTAAAACTTTAAGGATTTTTACCAAAAGTTCAGTTATGTTCATATGGAGATGTTCTTGAGCAATTTCAAAATTTTGCTGGAAACTTGTAGCAAATGTAAGCAAATAAATAAATCAAGATTGAAATGGTATCATTTTCACTTCCAATAATATTGAAAGTAAAACAGCAAGAGCACTTTCAGTTTGTGACAATTGGTAAAATGGCCAGAGACTTAACCTAAAACATCAAATTGTATGATTTTAACAGTAGAAAATGTTTTGGTAAAATTGATAAGATCAACAATTGCAACACTAAACAGTATGATATGCTGATGGTTAAGTAAGTAGAGTGTCCTCTGGTACTCCTGTTTTCAAGGAAAGGTAAGTTTTATTTTGAATATATCATTAAATAGGTTGAAAAATATTTTAATAGATTGAATAGATTGAACAATGCGTAGCATACATATTTATTGTGTTCAGAAATTGATAGGAGATTCAGTACATTCTTCATAGCTTTTTACCTCTATGTCATGTCTTACTGTAATTAGAAAGCTTCATAGTGCTGATGGAATTGAAAAAATATTAATTTAGGGTACAGGCTCTTAGAATTCAATGAAGAGCCCTTTTATACTGAGTGTGTTATAGCCAGCATTTGCTTTACAGATTGGATATCAGAGACTAAAGTCCTGGTCAATGATGGTGAGATGATGGGCTTTCTTAAATCAGATGGCACATTTGCTGTCAACTCAGTACCATCTGGATCTCATCTTGTAGAAGTTGTATCACCAAACTATGTGTTTGAGAAATTAAGAGTTGATATTACAATAGGGGGGAAAATTAGAGCAAGAAAAGCCAATTTTGTACAGCCAAATGCTGTACATGTTGTTCCATAGCCACTGAGATTTTTTGCTGATGGTCAAGCCCCAATTTTTGAAATAAGAGAAACTTGGAAGATAACAGATGTATTGTTTAATCCCATGGTAAGTCACTGTTAAAATAATTGCATATTATGCTTTCATCCATTGTATGTATTGACATACATTTATATTATACATACCTTCTGCTATTAAAAACAGAGACCAGCTACAGCAAGGTTTGCGATGACATTAAAAAACTGCTTGTAGATAGAACAAAAAGCCTACTATAATGGACAAATTTATGTTTTTTTCTTTTACTTTCTATTTCCTCCTTGTATAAGAGATCTAAGCTTGTTAAATAAGCTTTTAGTTGTCAGTCTTTTCAGAACTGTTGACTTTTCAACACTTTAATCATAGCTTACATTAACTTTCTTATCAGGCAAGCCAATTG
This sequence comes from Cassiopea andromeda, assembly GCA_018155075.1. NCBI lineage: Eukaryota > Metazoa > Cnidaria > Scyphozoa > Rhizostomeae > Cassiopeidae > Cassiopea > Cassiopea andromeda. Next base: position 85,812 of record WIPJ01002157.1, read on the forward strand.
TAAACTGCCTATATGTGTAGAGGTTTACATTTATATGTTAAATATTATCATGAATGAGAAGATTAAAAAAATAACAGCAATTGTAAGGCTTCTAAGTACAGTTCATTGATTAATGACGTCTCTTCTTCTTATAGTAAAGTGGTGTTTGTCAATCTCTCTATGGGTGCTATTGGGGTTATGGGTTCTTCCTCCAATTGTCTCTTATCCTTACTACATGATTTACATTTCCATACCATTTTTCAAAAATGAATCATAATGAAAGCCATGAACATTTCTGTTGCACCCAGCTCCTATTTCTTTTGTTGTTGAAACAAGCCAAGGACTAACTCAGAACTTTTAACTATTTAATTTCCCCCATTCCTTTACTTGTTTATTTTTTTATGTCATTCTCTTGTATGCTCTTTGCAAGCAAGCCAATTTTACACTGCCATTTACTTGAGAGGTGTATTATTGTACTTAGTTATATATATTTCAATGAGAAGTGTCAACAAAAATTATTATAGTTGTTTGTATTTATTGAACAAGCTGGCTCAAAAAACTCCCAGTGCTATAAAAAATGGGCTGATAGGAGTTTTTATGGAGGCATTTTAGAGCTAGATTAATTGTAGCATTTTGCCCTTTTATTTTTCCCCTTATTTGTCATTTAACATATATTGTTTGTTGATTGTACATCCTAGGATTTCATTGAATGTATTTTCCTTTTTTTCAAGGTAATCATGATGGTTTTACCAGTTCTATTCCTGTTTGTAATGCCAAAGCTTCTTGCTAATGCAGACCCTGAAACCCAAAAGGTACTGTAAATTATTTCCAGCAATGCTTTTTGGCTTTCAATCTTGAAGAATTTTGAAGTTGAATGCATTAGAAGCAGTTAAGTAGTAGCTTTGATACCCATGGCAAGATTTAGCATGAATGTGTTCTCCCTTTGTGGTTTGCTCAATTTAGCTAATATTTGTCTCTTTTTCCAATTGGAATTTCAACAATTATTTGCAGCAACTCTGTTTTGTTTTTT
>WIPJ01002176.1:0-38756 GCA_018155075.1 Cassiopea andromeda
AATAGTGTAGTCTTCCGTGTGACTTTGAGGTTCCCTCCCTCCCTGGTGGAGGATTAATGTACTCTTGCATGCGTGATAGATGTCCCGTATCTGCTAATTTTTGTTTCTAAAATTGTCCACCCAGGACATTCTTATTTCATCCCCACCTATTGTTTGTTAAGTAAGATCTCACCCAAAAGGGATGGTGTCAGCCATTGCAGACTTAGGTGAAATGCTGCTGCTACTCCCTAATATTACAGTGCAATTTAGTTGCACGCCCATTTAAAAATCTTGCTAGAGGTTCCTCGCCCCAACTCCAACTTTTTGTCATTGAATGTGGACGAATTAGAAAACGGATATTGGCGAGAAGGGGGCCAGGGTTACCACCATATAAGGGAATCCAGGGTAAATCAGGGAATCCAGGGTAAATCAGGGAATCCAGGGTAAATCAGGGAATCCAGGGTAAATCAGGGAATCCAGGGTAAATCAGGAAATTTTATTTTCAATCAGGGGCAATCAGGGAAAAGGAAAGATGTTTTGAAAAATCTGGGACGTTCTAGAGTTAACATTGTGTACTTTTTAAGTCGTGACTTTCTCTATAGAGTCTGTCAAACATCCAGCTGAGTGTGACAATTGCCAAGTTTTCCCCAAATTTTGAACCATTAAGTATTATGAGGGTCCTTGAACTTGAGGCCATCGCGTCATTTGTCCCCAGCCCCCTCTCGACGGTTCTCTCAATGCGAAACGAAAAATCCCTTGGAGTTATTTGATTTTGAGATCTTGATACTTTATATTAAATTTCGCAAACTTTTCACTTCCAGTAGAATAAAACCAATTTCTTGACGGAATAAATTGCTATTTTCTTGCAGCTGGCTTCTACGAGATACTGAAATGCAGCTTCGATCCAGTTACAAACCCTTTCTCGATGCAGTTGATCGTTATTTTGGGAAACTACTGCCAATGCTTGCTCAATTACAGGTAGGCCCTGTAGTTACATTCTTTTCACTGGAATTCATACTAGAAGCATGGATTACAATCTAACTAGAAACATCTATGAATTTACATGCATATTCACGATAAAAAGTAATGAGTAATTTCTGAAGTACACAGAGAAAATTGACCAATGGTCGAACAGATCAATTTGATACTCTAATTAATTTGCGATTTATGCTCTAATTACTTTGCATAAACGCCTGTTGACATTTATTTTGCTCGAAATTTACACTTTAATGCAGTAGCTTGCTTGGAAATATTCTTGTAGGGCACACTTTCGTGTACACCTTCAATAGCGAGTCAGACCCAAATTTGGCGCCCCATGCCATCAGTAATAGCACCAGAGAAAAATTTCTGAGGGTGGCTAGTGCTGCCAACGGGCACTAGCCCCCCTCAGCAACTAACGAATTTTAGTGGATAGCATTGCCTAAAGAACTCACAAAATGATTGTGGAGGTTATAAAAGTGCTAACAGTAGACAGAAATTTAGTTTCCGACGGGAGGACTCAGTAGAATCGTAGGGGCTATAGCCCCCAAGCCCCCCCCAGTAGCGCCGTATTCCCCGTAGCTATTTTCAATGAAAAATGTCGTCTCTCTACAATGTTCTTTTCATCAGTTCTCAAAAGGAGGCCCTGTGATTGCTTTTCAAATCGAGAATGAATATGGTAGTTATGGCTCCGATCTTCTCTACCTACGTCATCTCAAAGAGGTACTTTGCAGTTTTTGCTTTGGGTTTATCTTTTCTCATTCATAGATTGAATTTGTTGCTTGGATGCCTTTATCTTCCTTAGATACCTTTATGTTGCTTTTCAAAGGTGTAAGTATTATTCCCTATGGGTTTTGAAAACAAATCAGCCATGGTTGCAGTAAAACCGTTTCAAGAATTGTAGCCTTATCTTTATGAGATAGTTCTGTCTTGGATATTATTTCTCTATAGCTTAGCCATTCAATTTGCTGTTCATGAATATTTTTTCTGGTGTTATATCTTCTGTTCGGTACAGCAGTCATAGAGTTTTCTCCTTTGTATTTCAATCGCTCGTGATTAAATAAAGCTTACAAAATTTATCATTTCCAAATAATTGAGCAACTTATTGTCTAATCAGCTTAGGTGACAGTGAATTGAATATATTGTCACCAACTACACTCTCTTCTTTTCAACTTTGAAGCACAGGACGCACCATTTAAAAGAAATTGGCTATACTGTGTTTTGTGCCAAGGTCTCTTGGGCTGTATATCAATCGTCTATGGAAAAGAACTGCTTTGTCTTTTTACTTCTTTTCATTGTTTTTCTTTGATTTTACTTTCAGAGCTTTCGTAAACATGGCATCAATGAGCTATTGTTTGTATCAGACAATGAGGGTGGCCTAGGCAGGGCTCATCTTAAAGACAGTAAGTTTTGCACATTGTTTATACATCTTGTTTCCATGAAGCCTCTCAGACTCCCACATAGCCTAGTATTACTACCTACATTAAAAATCCTTATCTGGAAGAGCTAGAAATACGCATTTACTTTCCCTGCAAATAGATTTCTTTTTCTCCATTCCTCCTTATTAATAAACCACCAGATACAACGTAATACTTTATTTGCTGCAGATTAGCATTTTCTTCTCTGATAACAGTACTGTAAATAAGCCAGTACGAGGGAAAGATGTTTGAGTTATGATGAAAAGGGAAAGTTTTTAAAGTCATCATTTATTGATATGCACAATCCCGTATGTACTGGCTCAAAATTTTCGTTCTTTTATTCTACTTCAGGATATAACAGACAAACTAGTGAATTTTGGTTGCCTAGATTCACACTCTCATTCAAGATAAAAATCAAAGCATGTTTCTGCCTTGCATCTGGACAAGAATTATTTTACTTTACCACAGCACGAAAAAGCGGCAACATTCTTTTCACATACTAAACGCTTTTTTCGTCCGACACCCATCAGAGTATGAAAACGTCGGACAGTGACCTAAAGGTTAACCGAAATATATATCCAGATGCGGTTACATGTGATAGGATGCGTCTAATTGGCCCCAAGTGTGACAAATTAGGACCTATTACCATTGTTTACTTAAAGAGTCCTAATGAGAAAACAAGCTCTTTTTGTCCACCCAAGACTGGGTTTCTGAGTCTTGATGTAAACAGATTCCAAAACACTTAAATGAAAAGACGATCTTGCTTGCCCAATGATCCCAAAATTGTTGTCTGTATATGTTTTGGCGCATTCTGGATTTGCAATAAGGTGTTGTCCTATGGCCGACTCACAATTAATTTTAGACTTGATTAAGGAAGAGAGTTGAGCAACGTAAAAAAATAGCATTAGTATGTGAATATTTTGGCCGTGTGTAAACATTGAAAACTCAAAGAGGCAATATCTTAAATGATACGTCTGATCATCTAAATTATAGAGTTTCAATCTTTCAAGAGTTCAAATTTCAACATATTATCACACTTTTGAATATTTTTTTTACAATTTAAGTAACTGTTTTGTCTCTAGCTTTGCAAACTGTGAATTTCCAAACTGGAGCTGATGCAATCATGGATAAACTAAAACAGCTGCAGGTATCATTTTTTGAATTCTGTAATGTCGCCATTAATTCTTATCTGTCTATCGCAGTAGTTTGAAATGACAGTTCCACTTTTAGCGCCGAATTACGGCAGTAAAATCAGTCGTAATTGCAATTTTGAGTGACCGTGCAGGGAGCTTGTTGGTGAATTTTGCCTTAGCTCCGCAAATAAGCTACTCGTCACTGCGTCCCAGAGTGCCAGAAGTATGCGACTAAATGTCATAAAGCTTCCTGGGAGTCTTTACCCCCTTCTTCTTCTCGGAAAGGGGCTCAGCCCCCTTCCCTATTTCTGGGTGATTGTGAAATAGGAATGATAAACAAATTATGTGAAGAACCTCACATGCATTTCATTTGGTTTATTCTACCAGTTCCTAGTTAGTAATGGCATATCTTCATTTTAAACAAGGGCGTTGCCTTGAGACTTACAACAGAGTGGCCAACAAGCCCTGAAAGACCCTGGAAAACCCTGGATTTTGTTTGCCCCTGGAAAACTACCCTGGAAAACCTTGAAGTTACATCCCGCTCATGAAAAATTATGTTCTGAAGCAGATTTTCCACACATCAACTTTTGGCCTTGCAGTGCTGTTGCATTTTTTATTCCTGTAACTCAGGGGAGGAGGATCGACGAGGTTATTGGGGGTAAAAACAGCATATCATTTGTCATGTGGTAAGCACCCTCTTTTTCCAACAACGGACACAAAATTTCAAGTAAAACACAGAATGAAAGGTGGATGGGTAAAGACAGAAGGTCTATATGAAATATTCATATTTTTCAAAAGCATATTCAAAAATAAGCTGGAAAACCCCAGAAATTTGGCAGAAAATCCCCAGGAACACCCTGGAAAGAATTTCATTTCACTGTTGACCACCCTGTGCAAAATGCATTTCTAACAGGTTTTCCACAGGTGGACGCCCTCCGAGCACCATTCCCTTTCTGATCTTTTTCCTTTGTTAGGATGTGCATTCTTAGTCTATTCCCCATGTAACTATTTAAAGGGCCTAATTTGTGTGTTCCCCCAAATGTACCCATTCATAATTCATGTTGACAGCAATGTTTACCGCTACTCTACCGTTTTTTGTTTGGCTTCCATTTAGCCAAAGCACCCGATTTTCGTAACAGAATTTTGGTCTGGTTGGTTCGACCATTGGGGAGAGAAGCATCACAAGGTGAAAATTGATGTAATTGAGAAATCGCTCATTAGTATTTTGAAACGAGGAGCGTCTGTCAACTTTTATATGTTTCATGGTGAGTTGGATATCTATCATTTTACAAATTATTTCTTGTGTTAGTTTGTGCAATATTTCTGTTCTTGTTATTGTCGTTATCACTCTTGTATCGCGAGGATGTGAGCTTCTGCAAAATTGTTTGATAAATTTCTATTCTAAGCAAGCAATCTTGATAGTATGTTCATTAAAGGAAAATTTGACTGTTTGGTAACTTTAATTTTGTCTTTGGAGCAGCTTGATTTCATATCGCTGATTCATTACCTTGTATTAAAGTGAGCTCACCGTTACGTTTTTGCTGCTTATCAGAGATATTGTCCATACTAGTGCATTATCGTATGAAAACGCATACATTTATTTGCATCTAAATGTATCTAATTGCATCTGAAGTGCAAAAACGCATCTAATTTTATGCGTTTTCATACGAAAACGTATTAATATGGACGCTACCTGAGGCTTTCTCGACCTATCTACACGTGACACTTTGTTTTGTTTTGTATTATTGTCAAGTCTATAATGACGTTACTTATCTCCCTCTGTTGTTGATTAGTCGCCTTTCTGAAGGAGCATTTCAAATGTTGTTTGCAGGTGGTACTAATTTTGGCTTTATGAATGGAGCAAACACTTATTCCAAAGGGTATGGATACAACCCAACAGTCTCCAGTTATGGTAATGTTTCATAGTGCATTCTCACGTACTTGAATAATTTCAAGAATTTCTACCATTTATTTAGTAAATTATTTTATACTTATGTATTTTACTAAATTATGTGTATACTTGCTTATTTATTTACGAAAATACTTGTTTACTTGATTATTTATCTACTTAGTTACGTATTTACTTGCCTATTGTAAGATCAGAACGACAACAAAAAGAGATCACTTATGTCTGATTGTAATAATACTGACGGCTGATCCGGTGTTTCGATTGCATGATGAAGACTATTCCATAACTAAACTCAAACGATGTAACATAAACAGTATGACTTAAACTGTGTGACTTAAACGTGTGATTCATGTTTGAGTCATCTTCAGCATGAGATATTCAGTATCAATATTCGATATCTTTATTAATCCATCTTATATCACAACCTGTAGGTCGAAGGTTCGAGCCCCGGCCGAGTCATACCAAAGACTTTAAAAATGTTACTCACTGCCTTCTCGTCTGGCCCTCGACATATGAGAATGGAATGGGAAAGTTAAACTCGCGGAGCTACCAGTGGACCAGCCCCCGCTGTAGCTTTCACTGCATTCGCAGACGCGTGGCCTAAGGCTATAGAGACAGAGAAAGCGTCGCCCTATGCGCCATTGGGCGCGGGAAAGGAATTTGACTTTTCTTTTATATCATCCTCATACTGAAGATGATTCAAGCATGAATCGAAGCGATTAATTCACACCGTTTACGTCACACCGTTTATGTGACACCGTTTAATTTCAGTAAAGGAGTAGTCTTCATCATGGAATTTCAAAACCGGGTCTGTCGTCAGTTTTATTCAAATCAGAAATATGTGGCCTATTTTTGTCGACGTTCTGATCTTACAATTTATCAAAAGGCTGCATTTTCCACCTGCAACATAAATGACAAATGTTAGTTACTTGCTTATTTAAATTGTCATTCAGTTATTGATTTAATCATCTAATTACTTATTTATGCATCTATTAACGTATTTACTTATTTATTATTTTGTGCATTTATCAATTATATATTTAGTAAATTATTTATACACCTAATTATTTATTTACGTAGATATTTATTTACTATAATTTTTTGCTTAATTGTTTGTTTATTTACTCGTTTAGCTACTTCATCCTTTATTTATCTGTTTCACTATGTATCATGCTTATCTTAGCACTTCTCTAACTATTTATTTATGTACTAACATGAAGAAGTATGTTAACCATTGTATACTGTAAATGATTTATTTGAACACTTGCTTTTCATATTCAGATATATTCATATTCATATTCAAGTTTTATACACAAAACCCTTCAGCATAATTACAGAAAAAAAGAAAACAACAATCTACGAACTAAGTTATATATAACAAAATGTAGGTATTAAAATTGAACAATAACAACAAAACCTATGTAGCATGGAGCTGTTATTCCAGGGGGGTGTGTTTGTCTTGCTCTTCATATACAATTTCAGTTGCCTTTTGAAAGTACTTATTGTTTGGAACTCACGTATGTCTCTAGGCGTATTATTAGTTGTCAACTTGTAATCAATTTATTTTTTAGTCTCTCCCCTAATAGCTAATGATTTCATTTCTTTCATGATGGACTTTTACGCTAAATAAAACTTGAAGAGGTATTCTAGGCTGAATTTTAATACACTGTTTATTTATAAGAAAACCATAATTTTTCTGAGCCACAATTTTCCTAACTTTTCCCGGAATCGAGCCTGAGATTTTCTTAAATTTTTCTTAGCTTTTTCTGAAATAAACTGGCTAAAACTGGTTATGCATTCGTTATTAATATTGCATACTCGAAATTTGAATTCCATCTTTAACATTTTAAATGGAATAATGACGAATTATCGATTTTTAGCCAATAAAAATACTTAATTTTGAAAATTGAGCCTCGTGATTTTCTTAAGATTTTGACAATTTGAGCCTCATTTTCTTATAAACTTTTTTCTTATAAAAGAACGTGTATACAGACATCGTAAAAGGGCCAAATTCTTATCCATTACACTTTTTTGTAAGAAGAAAGCCTTCTCTATCTTCAGCCGGAGCGAATCTTTAATATTTTGTCAAATTCAACCTTAAATATTCTAAAGCATGGTATTTCTTGCTTTGCTAAAAATACCCTTGTAACGGCAATTTCTCTACGTATACTTTTGAAGTTCAGTCTGCCTCGATATTTCTTAGTTTTACTTATCCTAAATCCCTTATTTATTGTTTATCATTGGCTAGCAGAGTTGTTAGAACCAGGCCCCGCACAGTATTTAGAGTATTATTAGTGTGCACCCGGCAGTAGTAGTCAGAAGGAGTTGGAGGAGCGTTGGGGTAGGAGATGCACTGTAGAAATAATTAGATCATATGTCCATTGATTTAATCTTTATGTATATATTTTGAAATGGTTGTTTCTCTTTGCCCTTCGCCCTAATTAATTCACAACATTTATTTCATGCTTGTCTCTTCAATCGCTTACCTTGTATTTGACTTTTGGTTGATTTTGACTTACGTTTCTCATACGTGTATAGAATGATAGTTTCGTCTGATTTCACTTTCTCTATCAATGCCTTTTCGCTGTTATGTTATTCTAGATTATGATGCTCCGGTATCAGAAACGGGAGACCTTACAGATAAATATCACGCCTTGAAGAAAATTATCAAACAGTATGCTCCAAAAGGATCAGGTTAGTTTCAACCGTATGTATTCTGAAGTTTCTCTCAGAGTTACTACCCTCTTGCAACAGGAGTATTCCAATTGCTAAAATACGTGTTCATCTCACTGCCTTCATCCCACAATATGAGTTATTCTGAAGTTTGGCAAGAATACGAAAAGGATTTGTGTGGGAAATTTTGTGTTACTAGTTACTTTTTCAAATTCAACGTGAATACATTTACTTCAAAATAAATCCCAATATTTACTTGGTTAGCTGTATTTTCTGCAACAAAAAGTAAAGAAATTTTATTTTGTTTGTACCCAATTTAGTTCCAGACAAGCTTGAAGAGATACCGCAACCTTCAGGAAGATTTGTTCCTGGTATTACATTCTTCTCCCTTTTATCTGAGCTGTTCAATTTTCTCTCCATTTCATTATTCTTGTTTAATTTAACTCATTTAAAAACTTTTCAGTATAAGTGTTAATTCACAATGAAAATTTTCCATGAAATTTGCTATCTTTTTTACTCTCAAGTTTCAGCTTCTGCTAAGCTAGAGTTTACCTTGAATTTTCATGCAGATTTTGCAAGGTTCATCATAAAAAGGCGACAATTTTTCTCAGATTCTGCTCAACTAGATTTTACCTTGAAATCTCATACAGATTTTGTAAGGTTCACCATAGAAAGGCGACAGTTTTTCTCAGATTCTGCTAAACTAGATTTTACCTTGAAATCTCATACAGATTTTGCAAGGTTCATCATGGAAAGGCGACAGTTTTTCTCAGATTCTGCTAAGCTAGATTTTACCTTGAAATCTCATACAGATTTTGCACGGTTCACCATAGAAAGGCAACAGTTTTTCTCAGATTCTGCTAAACTAGATTTTACCTTGAAATCTCATACAGATTTTGCACGGTTCACCATAGAAAGGCAACAGTTTTTCTCAGATTCTGCTAAACTAGATTTTACCTTGAAATCTCATACAGATTTTGCAAGGTTCACCATAAAAAGGCGACAGTTTTTCCCTCCTAAGTGCTTACGTGTATTTCTAGCGAATTTACTATGTTTACCCCATGCTGTCCTAATGGGACCATATTTCTAGTCCATCTCTTTAAAGAACAATTGGCAGTTATATCCTACCAAGATCTAAGCTAAAAAAATTGTTCATTGGGTGCACAGCCCCAATTTACCAACAGATGGATTTCGTTCGAGTCCACTTTTCTTGAACTATATCAGTAATACAAAGTTGAAGCAAATTTGCCGATAGGCGAAATATTGAGGGTGCCCCGTACCCAGGATGTGCCGAGACACCTGTTGGGGGGCTTTCTAACCAATTGATCAACTATTTTTACTAAATTGTTACTAAAAAGAAAGGGCACAGAATATACTGTGGCCAAACTTCTTGCCGCTTGGCTAACTTTTGACCAACTTTCTTGCAAATTTGAAAATATTCTCCCCACGCCCCCTCCCATCGGAACATCCCTGCCGTACCCCCTATGGCTATTCCCCTACATCTACATATTTTCATATATATTGTCTATCATAAGCATCAATATTTCTGTATAATCTCTTGATGTTTGCAATGTTTTTATGCTTTACTTGTGACATACAGTAATTTCTCCTTTGAAGAATTCTACATTTGATACTGTGATTGTAAAAGGAATCAAAATAGAACAGAATTTCCTTTACTTCATGATTTACAAGCAGCATTTAGTTTTAAGTTCTTACATCCACAGCAATATTCAACTAAGTATGATCAGCATTTTCTGTTTAGGTCCAATTCTCTTTACTGAATATATGCCTTTGAAAGAACTTTTGTCGCATATCGAGGTAATTTCTCCTGTTTTATCATATCATCAACTCGACTTTGTAGCATGAGTATTTTCAGTCAAGATTATATGTTATTAGCATTTTCCGAGCTATCCCTTCCTCATTCCTTTACATAATATTATCTGCTGTTCTCCAAATTCTTACTCTGGTGTCTGTTATAGAAGGAGGGAAGCAATAGGAGGGTGGTGTTCACATCCCTGATTAGGACTCCCCCAGACCTTATAAGGACTCCCCCAGACCTTATATGGACTCCCCCATTTATTAATTTTAAGGAAATCGCCTTTTTACAATACCCTCATTTCATTTCCTTTCTTTCATAGTACTATTTACGCCCGATTTTCATGGCAAAATAGGGTGCTGCTGTATATTTTTAGTTATATGCTTTATGACGACCTGCTTTTGCTCTTTTCCGTCATCGTATAACCATGTAAAGCCTTTTCTCAAATTCCAAATCCTCAGTTTATTTTGACCCCCCCGTTTACCAATTTTCGGACTTTTTCCCGACCCCCCTGTTTATTAGGATCCCTTGTTTATTTGGCACTTGAGAGTACTGATTCGTTGCTTATACACGGGGGTGTAGACTCCAAATCAGAGAAAAGTATCTTATTAGAAAATTGATACTATACCATTGATCAGCTTAGCATTTATGTAGAATGAGTACTGCAGTGCAAGAGGAAATTTACGCAATATTAATGTATTGTTATATTTCCCAAAGGATTGAGGTTATTGTTTTAAGAATCAGGGGGTCTGTGTTTCTAAATTTTTGGTTCCTTGTATGCGGGATACCACTGTATGCAGTCAGGGAAAATCAAGAAAAACATTAGGCCAAAATGCTTATGATCCCTGCTATGATTATCTGTTTTGTAGTTTGTTGTGAGCAAGAACGTCATGCCCATGGAAATGCTACCAATAAACAAGAATTCAGGACAGTCATACGGATTCACTTTGTACGCCACTAAAATATCCAAAGGTGCAAAGAAAGTCTATATTTATGATGCTGTAGACCGCATCACTGTAAGTGATTGTGAAAAGTTCTTTCTCTCTATGTGCAATTTAGATACTTCTTCACAAGATTTAATAGCAGATAACTATCTCAAACATTACATAGATTTAACCACAACGTGTCCTTCCCTAGCCAAGTTAAAAAGAATATTGTATCTTTTTATACAGCTGTCCAATTTTTTGTCTTAGAGCACACTTTCTCTATTGACGGCTGCTTTTCTGACACAATATTTAGAGACAATCTATTTCCTTTTTAGGAATGAAACTTTTGAATTCTGTTACGTATGTTTAAATTTATTAGTGCTGTAATTTTTTATCCTTTACATTTGTTTAGGTGATAGTCAATGGTGTAATTATTAGAGATGTTGAATCTTTGCGAGAAAAGTTTGATGTGACTTTACCAACTTTAAAGGCACGTATCTTCCTTTTTACCAATATCATTCTTTTTATTCTCCAGTCCATCACTACTACTAAAAAAAGAATAATCAATTTATTAAATAAATAAAGTTAGCAACTATAATAGCACTAAACTAATTAAAGCCAACTATAGAGAAAACATGACAACAAAATACTTATGAAAATCCTAAATTTACAATAAAACTTTCGCGTAATTTGCAGCTGCAATGAAGAGATATGACCTTAATATTTGTTTTGAAGATCTCCAATGTTTGGGACTCTTTGATTTCTTTCGGCAGAGTCTGCCATTATTTTTGGCCAACAAACCTGACAGTATCAATGCGATACAGGTTTGTCCTAGCTTTTGGTAAAACAAGATTAGTGCTGCCACGAAGATTATACAGCACAACATTGGTAACAAACACCTCTGTCATGAAAGATGGATTCACATTGTTGATGGTTTTATAATCTCAATAAGCTCACTAAACTACTGCTTTGGATTTGATATACGGTTGAAGTGAACCTGGGAAGTGTATGATTCGTTGTATATTATGTTGGTGTTGTGTATTTGTGAACCTCCATTCCTTAAACAATACTTGACGCACATACTCCCACCGCCTACCACCTCCATATATTCTCTTCCTTATCAACTCGCCAAATGGCGCACACCTACCCACCAGGACAGTTACGTGTTTTTGAATGACTCCAGTGTAGTGTATTGTAATGTATATGACGTAATTTAATGTATTGTAATGTGATGTAATTTTTATTGTAATTTTTGAGTTTGTTAGATTTACGCGTTGATTAGTTATGTTGGGTTAGAGATGACTCGATAACGAACGTTTTCCACTTTTGACCCAACATATTGCATTTCAAACTTGTTTCATGCCCTTTTTAATTATATAAATTTATCTTGATATAAAATAGTGTTGTCATGTTTTTGAGAATGATTCAAAATTTGTATGCGAATACTCCAAATCGGAAGATAACAGTCTGGTATTAGCATGCGCGGGAAATCTAAGGTCATGCTCGAGATTTTTATTTTCTGCGGGAATTTTGCGATTTTATGCTTCGCATTTTTAATCCATTACGAGGCCTTTGTCAAAAAGCGTGAACAGTTAGAGTTTGATAATTGATAATTGAAAGAATATAGCATTTGGGAAGAGTTTGAAATAAATCCTATTTCAATTTGAATCTATTCATACCTCCAGATTGTTCTGGTAACCTCAAACAAAATTTCAAACAAGTTGTTTGGTATCTGGAGTTGATCGGATAACCTTCTGTTAATGTTCTTACACAGTAGATATCCCCATTTGTTTTAAGGTTTGCTTTTCATTACATGTTAAGAGTTGCTGGGGTCTTAGGGTACTCTTTCCTAACCACGTTCCATCTGTCGAGTTCTGGTATGAGAAGCTTACATGACCACATAGCAAATGCCCAATTGAACAATATTCAGTATCTTTACCACAGCACGGAAAAGCGGCAACATTCTTTTCACATACTTAAAAGCTTTTTTCGTCCGACACTCATCAGAGTATGAAAACGTCGGATAGTGACCTAAATGTTAACCGAAATATATATCCAGATGCTTTTAATGTGATAGGGTGCGTCTAATTGGCCCCAAGAGTGACCAATTAGGACCTATTGACATTGTTTACTTGAAGAGTCCAATGAGAAAACAAACTCTTTTTGTCTACACAAGACTGGTTCTTGAGTCTTGATGTAAACAGATTCCAAAACGCTCAAATGAAAAGACGATCTTGCTTGCCCAATGATCCGAAAATTGACTTCTGTTGAGTGTCGGATGAAAAAGCTTTTAGTATGTGAAAAGAATATTGCCGCTTTTTCGTGCTGTGGTAAAGTTCTGTAGTACCAACAGACTATTTATATATTCAGCATCTTTCAACAAATTCATGTACTTCCTCAGTTACGCGCTTTTATCTCGTTTACATTTCTGTTAGAAACAGTTTGTTACGTGTAATATTAAACATTTCATGGAGTCTTTGGCGTTTTTTCGCTTGTGTTGATTTTGCTTGAGTAAAATATTTGTTTGTGTCCAGACTGGAGATGAGAACGAGTTGCAGATTCTCGTTGAAAATTGTGGAAGAATCAACTACGAACATGCTCTAGATTACGAGCGAAAAGGTATTTCATTTCGGGTCTCATAATGATCCATGATTTCTATTAGCTTGCTATGATTTTGACTGAATTTCATTTTATCATAATTCTAAACTTTCTTCTCTCACCAAGTGATACTCTCATTTGCCTTCTCTTGCAACAAAGGTATCTGAAAGTGACGTAATGTTCGCTGCCTTCTTTTGATTACGTTTCATGCCAGCGAAATCCATTCTTCTTTGTCTTTCCCTTTAACTGAATATGTTATTCACAATTTTCTGCCTTTCAATACTTTATCTTATGAAATGTCAGGGCACTCAAAATAAAGAATTAGCACGGATATAATTGTCACTTAAGGGTCTATGTTTTGCATTATGTTTTGGATACTACGTCACGTGTAGCGCTCCTCTGCAATTTGTCGTATATCAAGCTTACCATTCTCTTCACAGTTCAGATTTCACAGTTTATAGTTAAGAGTTACGAGTTTGAGTTAAGAGTTTCAACATAGAACAAGATTTATGTAATTATTGTAAATTTTGGGTTGATTCAATGCTATTATATCTCCAACGACAAGTTTAGTTCATTGTCAAGTCTTGCACCGATCCACAAGAGCATAAAGTTTACAACATTTTGTGCAAAATGATAGAGCTCTGTTTTGTAGCAATCCAAATGTCTCTGTTATCCGTTGTTACGTCTATTTGCAGGAATTCGAGGCAAAGTTGAAGTTGACGGTAAAAAGAAAGAAAAGTGGAGCATTTACCCTCTTGAATTTAAGAAAGAATTTGTCCTAGAGTAAGTGAAGATTGCTGATGTCTTGCGTTTTTGTAGTGCACGTTTTCTCTTATAAGCATGAGACTGAAATTAGGCAAAAATTGGGTAGCACTTGCAAAACATATGCAGGCTGAGTTTCAAATAATAACTTGCAATAAATGTTTTTGTTTGTAAATTTTTTATCAAACTAGCAAGAAAATAGAATAAACAACCACTACATGACTCACAAAGCCTGAGCGCCCTTTTTCTTACAGCAAAGTTGCCTAATCTGGGTTGTTATTGTCATTGGAAGTCTTTAAATTTAGGAAAAGCTTAAGAAATATTTAAGGCTGGATTTGATGAAATATTAAGTAGCATCCAGGCTGAAGCCAGAGAGTTTGTTTCTTATTAAAAAACTTGCGTGTTTAGAATTTCACTTTACAGCTGGCTAACTCAGTATATCTCTGTAAAGACCTTTGCTTGATATTAATAAGTGTATAAACATATATTGTAAACAACTTTCTATCATTTCTTCAGACTAGAAGAGAGTAAATACTGGGAGAAAGATGTTCCAAAGGAAGTCAAAGGTCCCGCTCTGTTCAAATCATCATTTTACGTAAATAGGGCGCCTTATGATTGCATTCTTCACATCGAGGTTAGTTTTTATGTATTCCTTTTGCAAAGAGGCTCTTTGTTGTAGTGATTTCGTGTTTTTCGTTGAAGAAATTACATGAATCAATTATATAATGGCTACTGGAATGCTGTGTTGATTCCATTTCCATGATACGAAATCGCTGTTTCAAATCCTATTTGATATCAATATCTGTAGTCAATAGCTATCTCTTGGGATAGAATGAACATCCATTACAAACCCAGTCTTTTGTAGACAAAAAGAGTTTGTTTTCTCGTTGGGACTCTTCAAGTACACAATGTTAATAGGTCCGAATTGGTCACACTTGGGGCCAATTAGACCATATGTGGATATATCTTTCGGTTAACCTTTATGTCTCTATCCGACGTTTTCATACTCTGATGAGTGTCGGACGAAAAAAGCTTTTAAGTATGTCAAAAGAATGTTGCCGCTTTTTCTTGCTGTGGTAAAGGTCTCTTAGAATGTCAAAACTATTGAAGATCATTGATCATTACAAGGAGGCAAACTCATAGCTAGGGGTATTGTCCTAGAGGGACAAAACCTGTACCATAAATCCCAGAATTAGCCCCCCTCGAATAAGTGCCATTCTAATACTAAGAATTGTCAATAAGCCCCTTCGAATACATCCCCAGCAAATCATGTGACTGTACCTATTTGAGAGTCTGTTAGTCTTTTATAAAACTAGGAAAGAAAAACCAGCCATTAATTCACAAAAATTTTCCTATCCTTTAAAGAATATCCTATTGCTTATATGTGTAAAATCAAATAAATAGTTTATTAGTAGAAAAATTTCTACTGGAATATTATCAACTACCAAGGTTTGAGCCTCCTTTTGAATAAGCCTCCTTTTGAATAAGCCTCCTTTTGAATAAGCCTCCTTTCGAATAAGCCTCCTTTTGAATAAAGCTCCTTTCCACTGATCTCAAAAGAAAGACTGGATCGAGCATTGCTATTATCTCGGTTGAGATTTTTTGAAGCCCGCGGAATTTGATTGACGCCATCTTGGTCTACCTAGAGCTAGATCCGCGTCAAACACTTATTTTTCATTTATGTGATTTTTAAGACAAAAATGGCAGGTTGCTGTGCATATGAGTGCACAAATCATAGTGATAAAAAGTGTCAGCAGTCAGGTTCCTCCGTATTAGTAACATTCTACAGGTAAAAAAGACTTTATGCCACTTTAAAGTACACCTTCATCAATACGTTATGACCAAAAATCTATTTCATTGATATCTCTCCAAATTTAATTTGGATGCATTATGGTAGCCACAATTGAGCGTGTTTCCTTGTACGAGAAGGACCTGCTGATCACTGATTTAATTAAATTTTGCTATAAGGTTTCCGAAAGACCCTGAACGACGTCAAAAATTGACTGCCAACCTCCGAAGGGACAATTTTACACCTAGCAAATGCACTGTCATTTGCTCTGAGAATTTTTACAGCTCATGCTTTGATAGGACAGGCCAGATTGTCCGTCTAAGGCCAAATGCGGAACCAACTATATTCCAATTTCCTGAACAACTAATAGTGGTAATGCTTTTGGGAAAGTACTTTTTCTTTTCCTATATTCCAGTGATGGCATGGAGGGGCTCAGCTTTCCATGCTAAAATTGATACAGCTCTTGGGGGCCTCTAGCAAGCATACAGTATGATGACTGAATTCTTAACTTGGCCTAAGCTTCAAACTTTTCATAGGAAAGTGAGTATACTGAGAGTGAAATGGGCAGTATACAATATTTGCATGCAAATGTTTTACACTTTGTCTATTTACCATTGGATGTACACAACAGGGACAGATACACCATTAACATAAATCCAATAAAATTTGCAGCACATTGCATACAAAAGATAGAAAGGGTTCCTACTTTCTTACAATGATAATAATGCTTACAATCCTGCTACCTTCCCAAAATCATTCAAAAGGGAGTGACACTCGAAAGTGTTATTTGCTGCATTCCTTTTATCTTCCATAGATAGATAAAAAAAAAGAAAGACCCTAGCATCTAGAGAAAGCACTGTGGATGAAACAGCAATACCAGATCCCTCAAACTCAGTACAATCTGAACAGCTATCAAGCCCTGAGAATAAGATTAGAAAACTTATTTCAAATGAGCATGCATACAGCCTATCCCATTCTCCAAGGAAAATAACGAAGAAATTAAATTATGCTTACAAAAAACTTGATTTATTGAAAAAGAAAATTAAGGCTTCACAACAGAAAGGAAGACGATTACAAGCTAATGTCATATCATTAAAGTCAGTAATAGAATGCTTAAAGGAGAAGAGCTTAATTTCATCCAATTGTGAAAGTATTCTCCACGAGTCACTATCTGGAACAACCCTTGCTCATTTGCTATCAAATTACAATTTTCTTCTAATACAGCATATTATTTTATAAGGAAAACTCTAAATTTGGCACTACCACATCCAGCACAAATTAGTAAATGGTACAGTAAAGTTCCAGCTGAGCCAGGATTCACGGAGCCAGCTTTTGATGAACTTTGAGCTTCTGTCATTTCTGCAAGAGAAAAGGGCCTTGAAGTTCTCTGCTCACTTATGATTGGTGAGATGGCCATCCACACATATGCAGAATGGGATGGGCAGAAATACTGTTGGTTTGTAGATCTTGGCACTGGTATAGATGATAATGAATCACTTCCACTAGCTAATGATGCACTTGTTTTCATGGTGGTTGCTGTAAATAGCACGTGGAATTTCCATATGCATATTTTCTAGTTAATGGATGAAGTGGTATTGACCATGCAAATCTAATCAAGATATGTCTTAGAAAATTATTGGAAGTTGGGGTTAAGGTTATCTCTTTAACATGTGATGGCCCTACATGCCACTTCAGCATGTTGTCAGAACTTGGAGTAAATTTGAATCCTTATAATTAAACAATAAGTTTTCCTCACCTACACAATAGTGGTGCAAGCAACAGACAATCACAATTGAATGCAAAGACATGCGAAAAGAAAATCAGGAAGCAACTAACAAAACTAGTTCTGTTCAAGCACCAATACAGCAATGCAGACCATACCACAATATTAGATGGAGAAAAACTGATTGAAATGCACACAAATATGTAGATAAACATAAAGTAAAGAAAGGTGCTACAAACCTTTGACTTTTTCACTGTGTGAACTTTACAGGAATACAATTAATCATTGACTTCTGTTAGTAATAGAGCTAGGCCTTGGGTGTGATTCGTGTCCAGTTAAGGTACCACTGATTAAACGCTTAGTTTCATAGCCGAAAATGATTTTCGAAACATAGTTCAACAGGTTCTGACCTTAGTCTAATCTATAGCAACTGTTTTTTAACTCCTCAGCAGTTCTCTCCATTTTTGTACTTCAGTAGACCAAGATGGCCACCAACCAATTCCTCTGGCCTCGTGTTCTGATAGCCAATGCACGATCCAGTCTTTCTTTTGAGATCAGTGCTCCTTTCGAATAAGCCAACTTTCGAAGATGCCTCCTATCGAAGAGGCCTCCTTTCGAGGAAGCCTCCTTTTGAATAAGCCTCCTTTCAAATGAGCCTCCTTTCGAATAAGCCTCCTTTTGAATAAGCCTCCTTTCAAATAAGCCTCCTTTCGAGGAAGCCTCCTTTTGAATAAGTCTCCTTTTGAATAAGCCTCCTTTCGAATAAGCCTCCTTTCGAATAAGCCTCCTTTTGAATAAGCCTCCTTTCGAATAAGCCTCCTTTCAAATATGCCCCCTCAAATGAGCCCCCATGCAAAAATCCAAAAAGTAAATCAGCCCCAGGGCGCTAATTCGAGGATTTGCGGTATGTACCGTTTCCTAGGAAAGAATTCTGTAGTGGGAGCCAAGTGATGTTACACATTTCTCGTGTCCCCTGCAGATTCATGCCTGTTGTGCGTTTAACTTCAGCTTTTGATGCATGACTATAGATTATGTGACTCGCATGAAATGCGTACACCTGGGGAATGTGGTACCTCCACAATGTACAAAAGCGTTCAAGGAGAGGTCGCCCATTTGTACGCAGAATTCAATACATACCCGAGAAATCTATTATCATCACAGTTTCCTATCAGAATCAATGGAAGATCGATCTTGCTTGCATAGTATTTAAAAGGTAGTGATATTTGTTAATGATGTTAATGACCTCTAAAGTCGAGCCTCTGGTACATTAATTGTATTGATCAAGTGCTTTTCTCATTTTCAGGGCTGGGAGAGAGGCGTTGTCTTTGTAAATGGTCGTAACCTTGGACGCTACGACGCACTTGGTCCACAACGAACTCTCTACGTCCCAAGATCGTTTTTGAAATCTGGAGACAATACTGTTATCGTCTTTGAGTCTGGGAAACCATCAAACTCTTACAAAATAAATACTGTTACAAACTTGCTTTGGGGGGAAAGTACTGATTTTCATGCTTAGCAATTTAAAATCAGTACTGTCCATTACACTGATGTAGTTCCTATATATTTTGGGATTGTCTAGTTGTTGATTGTGGAGGTTATGTTCAGATGAGACACTTTGTGTCGTTGCCTTCATCTTTTTACAAATATTTCGTTGTAAAATGGTGTCATGGGACTTATAAGTAAGAGTATTCTATTGTCTCATGCGATTCTTTCAAATGTGAGCGGATTTATATTTAGTCATGTTCTGTAATGGAGTTTTGTATTTATGAATATCAGCTCGTTGCAGTAAAGAATGTAGTTTGGTTGATAGACAGAACTTCTTAACAGGGCTGCTGAGTGAACGTAGAGGCCTTGGAACAAAAGGAAAAGATAGGCCCCGTGCGAGCTACATAAAAGTCTGAGGTTCTGGAAATTACTTTTCCAACAATTATTTTCGGTCTTAGGCCTGGTTTAAAGGTCGCATTTCTGCCGCGTCGAATTAAATCAAGTAGCCTAAAAAGTACTAAGTGTCAATTTAATTCGACACAAATTCGACGTTTAAATCCGTTGTCGCATTGAATAATTAAATGCGGCAGTAGTTCACCAGGCTTGTCGCATTAAATGGCAGAAATGCGACTCGATTTAAAGGTCGCATTTGTGTCGCGTCGAATTAAATTGATCTCACCGGGGTCCGCAATTTACCAAAGAAACTCAAAGGGTGTGATTGACGTGGCTATTGTGAAACGTGCATTCCAGTAGTTCAAGGCAAGAATGTGACGTAATCGTTATGTTCAATGTCGTTATACTCGCTATTTTCACGGATCTTCAAGAGCCTATTTACTGCTATAGACCAAGGTTTATGAACACGTTGGATTTACGTGCAGCTTTTTAAACTTTCTGCTTCTTAGAATATCGGAATTTAAAAACTGTTTGCTAAGAAAGGTTTGATACTGAAACCATAAAAAAGCTAGGAGAATTTCAAAGCCAAAACTCTTTCTAATTAAATGCAACAAATGTATCCCTACAAGTAATCATGGATCACGCCAAAGCATGTCACTGTCAAACGCATGCGTGAAAGTAAATGGCGCCACATTTGATTTGATGCGACAGAATTTTATTCGACGTTTAAATCCACTGTCGCATTTTGCCGTGTTACTGTCGAATTAAATTGAATTTAATTCGACGCGGCAGAAATGCGACCTTTAAACCAGGCCTTATTATAAGGTCCTTAGGCTACGTTTATATTATTCTGTTTTCGTACGAAAACGGCGGCGTGGAAATGTTCTGTTTTGGCCTACCGTATACACTGAACCTTTTCCTATTCGGCGTCAAATCAAGATTGTTTTATATGAAAATACTATGCGTTTACATTAAGCCGTTTTTATACGAAAACATTTCCGTACCGTTTTCGTAAACGGGGCCTTAGACCTTGATGACCCCTTGGGGAAATTTGTCTGCTTGCCCTTTCTCGACGGTTGTGTTTCTTTCTTCACAATTATCACCAAGATTATCTTGCATGAACTGTAACACTGCGCTAGAAAAACTTTAAACTGAGGAAATAGAACTATATTTAAATTCCATTTCAGTTTATGACCTTTAATTGTTGACAAAGTACCTTTTCAGCAGATTGATATTTTGGTCGTGTCTACATTTGAAAATAATTAGTTCCCAAGTTGAAATTTTGCTCAGGTTGTTGGTCTCAACTTCGTTTTAATGAGCTTACTATTTCCAAATGTCCTAGACAGTTCCTTCAAGATCTTTAAGGCTTTAATTGGTTGACACGCAGGATGTGTTTTAGAAGTGATGCGTGCAGAAAAGTAGTCAAATCAACATAGGTTTTTTCTTAAGACCTGAAACATGAGTCATGATCAGAAATCCCGCGTTTCATAATCAGCAGAACACGCTATGCGACTCCATGCCCTTAGCTATGTCACGAAAATTCCTTATCCCTAACTTGTTTTCATCAAAAATTAATACCATGTTGAAAAGAGTAAAATTATTACGTATTTCTTTCGTCTGTTTTATTATTTATTAAAGTTCGCGTGTTTTGCATGATAACATTTGCGTAATCAAGATCATCAGGTGCCACGATCCATTCTTCTCTTATGTTTTGTTGGAAAAATTCGCACTTGACTGCAATCAACCACTAATCGTCAAGCATGGAAGATCAGCAGTGTTGAGATTTAAGATTCCTTCTCAAAGTAGCTTTGCTAGACTTAAGTCTAAAGTTTTGTTGGGATATCATTGCTGCAGAGCTATTGTTTTCCTCATCTACCAGCAGTCAACAGAATTTCCCCTAGAACAAGTGCAATGTGGCATCTGTGTTGGATTTTCGCTTCTTTCATGCACATCATGTAAGCCCAATTTTGGAGACCACAGTCATCAGCAGCGGGTTGAGTAGCCAAGCGGCCCAGCCAGTTCCATTAGCTTGACTGAAGTTAAGCATGGCTGTGTACGGTCAGAAATTGGATGGGCGACCTCCAGATGAACGACCGTAACAGCTCACTCTGTTGTCCTTGGGAAGGGACGTTAAAGTAGGGGTTCCATGCCTGGATGCGGCATGCATAGTAGGCCTCAATTAGCTGAATAAGCTAGGTATAACAGCCTACTCAAAATAGAGTAAACAACAACAACAACAATCCCCTAAAACAAAGTGCTCCCGTCAAATTTTGTTCTTTCAGGCTCTGGTCTTAATGACTTCTACGCATGACACGCCCTTTCAAATCTGGCAGCAACGCCCTTTTGTTGGGTAACTATAGCTCGCATTCCCCCAATGGTATCACCCTAGTTTCGCCTCTGATTAAAACAGGGAAAACAAGATAGAAATCAGGATGATGTCAGGACACCCTTTATAGTCTCATTTAGACTTTTAATTGGTAACACTTTATCAAAACTGGCACCATTTTCATTAATTTTTCCAGAGATCCAATCTAGCTCATATTTTTCTTGGGAATAAAATGATTTTGGTGTAAAAATACCCAAATAGAACATAGCTACAACTATATCTACTATAATTCCAGTTGAATTTGTTTTTGCCTGGGGTGATAATTTGGAGTATTTTGCTGGACTAATTTCATTTTTCCCATGTGTGACCTCAGTGGCAAACTACACGTTTTTTTTATAAGAAAACTGTTATTTTGCCTGAGCCTCAATTTTCTTACCTTTTCCCAAAATTGAGTCTGAGATTTTCTTAAATTTTTCTTAACTTTTACTGAAATAAACTGGCTAAAATGGTTTACACTTTCGTTATCAATATTGTATACTTGAATTTGAATTCCATCTTTAACATTTTGAAAGCAATAATGATGAAATACCGATTTTTGGCCTATAAAAGCACTTAATTTTGGAAGTTGAGCCTCGTGATTTTCTTACGATTTTCTTAAGATATTGACGATTTGAGCCTCATTTTCTGATAAACTTTTTTCTTATAAAAAAAACGTGTATCTAGCAGTGCGAGCGGATAGTGAAGAGAAATTTTAGCTCTTCGAAGTTTTAAATATTATTATTCGTGCTCCTAAACTAGCTGTTGGAGTTCGTTGTTAGAAAACTTGAAAAATAGATTTTTTCAATCAAGGATAGTCACAAGATACTGGGTGAAAGCGATAGGCAGTCATCAAAAAGATCAGTGAAAAGTACTACTACATTTAAAATACAGTATTGATAGCTTTGACATCAGATCTGCTTGAAATAGAGCGA
Organism: Cassiopea andromeda; assembly: GCA_018155075.1. Taxonomy (NCBI): domain Eukaryota; kingdom Metazoa; phylum Cnidaria; class Scyphozoa; order Rhizostomeae; family Cassiopeidae; genus Cassiopea; species Cassiopea andromeda. Next base: position 22,880 of record WIPJ01002176.1, read on the forward strand.
GGAACTCTTCACCTAAATTTGAACGTCTGGAAACGAATAACATGCGAAAATTTTAATTTCTCTTAGCAGTGCACACTCTTTTAAAAAAAAATACCTAATTTTTAGCTGAGTATCAATGTCATTAACTCTTAAATTATTTTTAAGGATTGAAGGCCGAACTATGTCTGAAAATCAAAGGAGTATTTTCAAATCTTTATTGATGATTTACCTACTTCATTATAAAGCAAAATAAGAGTAAAGCAGAATAATGAATATTATATTGATAATTTTAAAAGTATTGAAGGCCTAACTGTTGATTTAAAATCAAAAGACTAACGAATATTTAAGTAAATCTGGCCTAAAGTAAACACAGCGATAACATAATGACTAAGCAAAGTTAAAACGTTGGCAATAGCAACACAACTACAAAGGGTAAACCCAAAACAGAACAATAGAAAGTCTAGCTCATTTACATAACAATGTATCGTAACAAATCACTTCCAACACTAACTACGTCTGAAAGTAAAGGAGTATTTTGAAATCTTTATTGATGGTTTACCTACTTTATCACAAAGCAAAATAAGAATGAAGCAGAATAATAAATATTATATTGATAATGAAAACGTTAATCCTATTAGCAGTACTGTAACTCAAATGTACAAAAAATTTTAGTCTTGATGAAACTTGAGACTTGCATTATTCTTAAATTATTCTTAAATTTCAACGATTTGGTGTTAGATGTTAGCGAATTATTAAGTTAGAGATAAATCCATCTTATTTAGAGCAAGATAAATTTTAATTTATTTATAAATGATCAGCTTTGGGACTGTAAAATTAGAATTAACTTCTGCAGCACAGCATTTTTCCTTTGCAAAAGAATGTTACACCCTTTAGAAACACGTGTTTTTAAAGGTGCTTTGTAGATGAATTACGAAGCCACTCCCTAAATCTTTCAGGAGTTTTCAATGAAATTTATGCTCAACAGTGCAATGTGTATCGAGATATAAATTCACCAGCTGTAGTGGTCTAGCCAAACGAACGTAAACATACGTACTTGTGGTGTATTGTCGCTGTGTGCAAACTGCTTTGATTGGTTTTTGATATGAGGCAATAATCCTAGCTTTTAGCTTTAAAAACCATCCGCGTGGTGGTAATTAGAAATGTCACGTGAGGAGCTAGCCAGAATTACTTGCTGGATTTATGTGCTTTTAATGCTCCGCTAGACAATTTGTCTTCAATAGAACGAAAGATAAAGCGAACTGTAGTATGTTACTGAATTTGGAAACGCAGATGTATACAATAGTATAAGCGCTCTTCATTGTATGCAAATGAAAATGTTGCAACTTTCTCAAGGACGTTTTTAGCTGACTCATTGCAAGGTCTTATATATTGAGGAGTAACGTCAATTTTTTTCAAGACTGGTAGTTCAAGTTGATTTAAAGAAGTTTTTTTGTCGATGTTATGCCCAACACTTGAAGTTAGCAAAATTCAATTATGAGGAGAAGAGATGTTTTCATCTAATATTAATTAACAAGTATCACTAGGCAATATTTCTGTTCTATTAACAGTCTTGGAAGTAAAATATTTACATGATTTTGGAAAGAGAGATGCGAGATATTTATTGTCTTCAATGTGAACAATAACAGCTGATTATACAGAATCCAGATTTTGACACCATCATAGAAAACTATTTCAGCTTTTTTTCCGACAATTAGTCTCTAGCAGCTGATCCTACGAGGTATAGTCCCAGAAAAATCTGGCACGCTGAAAATTTATATTAAGTTCACTATAACGCTTTAGAATCCTGGCTAGGCGGATTCGTTTCATTTGTTCAGGCTCTTATTGGCAGAGAGACATTTACTTCTTGACAGAGAGAGATCTTCTCGAATATGACAACATACCGACAACCAAGCCAACGAAGCGGGAAAAAAGCAAAGTCTTCTGAAATTGGTCTCTACATAGGGGATTTCTCCTGTCTTGACTGGGTTGAAGATGTTGTCATTCAGAAGCTTATACAAGAATTTGGACTTGCACATTGCAGAGAACTGCCGGACTTAAAACACGTTTTAGTGGTTCATTCGAATGAAGATATTAGCAATGCGGTCTATTTTGAGCGAACTCAACTTCGACGGTGTAACATGAGTTCGTAGGTGCCTTGGAACAATGCAGCAGAGGCAGTATTTTTAGCCGAGAAAAATGCGAGGGTTACGAAATCAAACGATGGAGATATGACGGTGAAATGTTTTTTATTATTCTTGCAGAGTTACTACGTTCAAAAAACTTGAAATTGCTGCTTTTGAAGTTGAGATAGTAACATTAAAATAGTATTTTCCAGTGCATTACAGATATTTACTTTGGGTTTGCTTTTGAAAGCAAATGAACTGCATTGATGAATTAAAGAACATCACAATAGCACTCCTATATAGACTCGCTTTGGTTTCTAATTCGCTCAAGAACTTTGGACTTACGCCTAGTGCACACAGCACGATTTTTGTCGCTGGCAACAGAGATCTTGTCTTCTGTCGTCAGCGACGAAAAAGAATTTCTAGCATATTTGATATTGACGGTCGTCGTCAGCGACAAAAATCTTTATATGTGTTTCCCGCACACAGCAAGTTTTCCTCGCCAGCAACAAAAATCTTCGTCCTCTGTGACGAAAATCTTCGTCCTCAGCGACGAAAATCTTCGTCCTCAACGACGAAAATCGTGCTGTGTGCGCTAGGCTTTAGGAATCGGTTAGTAAGACAACGTTCTTATCTTTAAAATAGAATGAAGGCCCTGTTTAGTTCGTTATGTTCATGTCATTAATTCTGTGAGCTGATCATGTTCCAATATTTATGTCACGCAATGAGCGTGAACTCCCTCACCCCTGGTGGTAAATTCTGTACCCTTCTTGTTTTGGGAACCAGTTGATACTCACCTCCTAATAGGCCTAGTACCAAATTGCATATCAGTAATCCCAAGGTTTACTCTTTGATTTTCAAGCAATTTACAGGACGTCAAAACGACTGTAAAAGTGCAGGGGCCTGGTAACAAATGCCGAGCATAAGTTCGGAATTCTGTTTATCTGTGTTGGCTACACCATCAATTCGGAATATGGAAAATGGCCTTTTATGGTATATTTTCTGCAAGAAAGTTGAAAAATGCAAATATATTGTCTAATGCCAAAGCCTCCAGCTCTCCGCTTAATTGATTTGTCACTATATTCACAACTAGAGAGAGCAGCCGTGGCCTAGCAATGATAAACTCGACTTAGACCAACATGGTCCTGGGTTCGAGGCCCAACACAGGCCATTGTTGACGCCAGGAAGGGCATCCGGTCCTAAATGCTCGAGCCAGAACTAAACTCCTCTCAGAGGCACCCTTGAAGCCCCAAGGAATTGTGGGAATTGGAGGTAAAATCGAATGAAAACTATATTTACAACTAGAGTTAAAAGTTGCATTGGTTTATTGTATGCATGGGCAAGCTACGGCCCCTGGAGAGTTTTTTATACCCTCCTGTGAATTGAAGAATTTTTGAAGACTGTATGAAACTTGGATTCTTGTGATAAGAAGCTATGCCAAGCCTAAAGAACACTAAGCAGCCCTGTTTTCTAACCTTTTTCTTGCTGTTCCCCCCTTTCCACAATGCAGTGGAAGCAATTTCCCTCTCATTTAATTAAACTGATAAGATGCGTGTATAGGATACTTGATAGCTGAGCCTGATTGTTGAGCAAATATTTAGTCTCTAATTAAGAGGCAGAGAGCTCTTGCGTGTCCACGAATATGTCATTAGATCATACACTATACGAAAGAATTGTCTGTTTATAGTGTAACGTACTGAGTTTGATGTTTTAGTTATGTGCTGTATTCGTATCACTTAAGTTATCATGTTGCGTGCTTCAGTATTGCGTACCTGTGGAGTCCTGTTGTGTGTAGTAAACACCCTTTCCGGGCAATGTGTTGTCCTGTCAACGTGTATTGTGATCTTGACGTGTCATGTATTGTAGCGTGCAGTTGATGTCATATGTAGTGAGTGTTTGATTCGTATTAGTCAGTCTTCGATTGCATTAGAACAGAAAACAGCAAGAGGCGTTGTCTATTGTTAATTCTTCGTTAGGCCTAGGCATTAGATAATAGTACAAATATGGTGACTGCTTCAACATCATGATAAGAACCCATAATCGTTATCGTAGCTAAAGGTGTTGAAACTGGGGTTCTGGGTGAAGCCATGTGGTTTCATCAAATTTTGAAGATTAGAACAAAAAACGGAACATTTACGTTGATTTCTCCTCTTTCTGTTGCTTGCATGTACCCTAAGATAGAAGAAAAGCCATCTCACGCCAGTACGCCAAGGGAAAGATGCGCACTATCCTCTAGCAGGGTCATAATCTAATGTCATCGTATCAGTGGCTATAGTGCTATAGCAATAGAAAATTTGAAGCGCTTGTGTGTTACTCTTGCTAGAGTTGAAAAAGGGGAATTAATGCAGTTTCGTACCGCCTCCATGTCTGCCATGTTGGCAGTTACTAAACATGGAGTGTATGTGGGAATAATCGCACCATGTTTGGTCAATTTCCTAATGGCAGACATGGCAGCGGTACAAAGCTGCATTAGCGCCGAAAAGAGGCAACGTGTGCTAGATTTGAAAAAAGGCTCACCGTTGCTGAGAAAAGTCAAGAATTGATGCACTCCGTCTTCAGCGTCTACCGACCAGTGCATGCTTGCCCGGATCCAGCGTGAAACATGACCGTCACACTGGGCGTGGTCCTCTATGACCACGCCCATAAATATAAAATCTCAGCATATTTTCTTTTTCTTCAAAGTCGTTTTCCATGGGAGTTTTTATACGTTCTTGGGAATAACAGTAAAATATTCTGGTTTGTCATTAAAGGCAGCTACAATATGGCTATTCATAGACTTGGGGCTTAGGCTGAAATGTGGAAGGAGGAACGAACCTCAATCTGTGACTTGAGGGGGATGCAGCCCCTGGCCTCCATATGCTCAGTAAATGCCTTAGAAGTAAAAGGCCATTTTAGATTAAAACTTTTGAGAATGTTAAATTCACAAGATTTACAGCATTAAAAAAGCTTTCTTAATGAACAAATTTCTTAACTTCTTATCAAACTTTATGCATGGAAAGCACCCGCTATCAAACAATTTACCTCTATATTACTGGGTTTGTTATTGTTGGTACCACATAGACCAAATCATATTATGGGAGTGAAGACAAATCCTGCACATACTTGTCTAGGATAAATCTTAGTATTGAAAAAATTAGCATAACATCTAGCATTGGTGTCAAGATAACAAGCATACATTGGCATGTTTGATTTTTGCTTTTGCTGAAGAACAGATAGCAAATATCATGGACACAACATTTTGCATTTCACTTTCACTTGACAATTTCTTAAAGTTTCAACACAAATAAAGCCAGATTAATTTTATGATGTTTTATGCAGCTTCATGTGAAAGATTTTTATATATCACTAAAATTCAACTAAAACCATAAATTAACAAAATACAAACTATCTTACTCTACTGTGCCATCCAAAGCAGGAAAGGACATAAAGTCATTTAGTCCCTACTTTGAATGGCACTTGCCATTCTTTAACTTTTGAAGTAAAAAGAGACGGTGAAATGCAAAATTTTGCTTCCATGATACTTGCTCTCTGTTCTTTAGCAAAAGACGGATTCAACTTTTGATTTTTTGTTGTTGTTTACTCTATTTTTAGTAGGTTGTTATACCTAGCTTATTCAGCTAATTTAGGCCTACTATGCATGCCGCATCCAGGCATGTGACCCCTAGTGTAACGTCCCTTCCGAAAGATGGCGGAGTGAGGTGTTTTGGTCGTTCATCTGGAGGTCGCCCATCCAGTTTCTGACCGTACACAGCCATGCTTAACTTCAGTCAAGCTAATGGAACTGGCTGGGCCGCTTGGCCACTCACCCCGTTGATCAGCTGCACAATCAGTGCTTCCACTTGGAAGGAAATTTCCTTTTGTACGGAAAGGTCAACCTTTAGAAGGAAATCGAATTTAGAAGGAAAAAGATGGAAATATGAGTAAAATATAAGGAATATTAAGGAAATCCGAAAATTCGCCACAAAAAGGAGAAAAATATAGTTTTAAGTTGTTTTTTAAACAACTGCCCGCTCGAATTGTAAAAACTAGCTTCCAGAATGAACGAACTGTATTACATTGATATTAAAAACAATTATTATTGCTGCTCTGATTTCTTCTGTTATTTATTGTATGTTCTTATATTTTAATACCTCGCTTAATTGTTTTGTTGAAAAAATGCAATAAAATCAGCTTTTTTGCTTTGTTCACCAATATTCAAACACATGTAAATTCTTCTTGTGTCTGCATCAAGCTCAAGTCAAAATAATTAAACAGCAGCATAGCATAATTTACATAAATTATCATTTAAAACTATGTTGAGATATGCACGAAGCACTGAGAGCTGTTTACACGTCATTTTAGGGTAATTTTAACTAATTTTTGGGTAAATTTGTTGGCCTCACGGTGGAAGGAAATTAGAAGGAAATTTCGAAGGGTCTGTACAAAAATACAAAGCAAACGTTGGAATCTATTCAAACAAATCAACATAACAGTATGGAAAGTGAATTTACATCAAAGGAATTATCTATTAAAGTGGTTTGTCAGTATTCTTAAATTGCTATCACTGCAGCCTGGTAGAGCTTTCAGCAAATATTTGCTAAACAAACTATCACCTTGAAAAGTTTTTCATAGTATTCATCTATCGATCATTATCAAATAACATAACCAATAGACCAACTATTGTTGCTAAATTGCTACTTAAAAGAAGGAAAGGCCACAGAAAATACTGTGGCCAACCTTTTCGATGCCAGGCTAACTTTTAACCAACTTTCTTGCAAATTAAAAAATAGTGGGGGCGCGCAACCCCCATGCCCTCCCATCAGCACATCCCTGCATACAGCTTTAGGTGCTTAGGTAACCTTTAGTTGTGATGATGTTGGCTTTATCGCACATTCTGGCACATGCCAGTGCTATAGTACCAAGGGTAGTGCTATCTAAAAGCGAGCCATATAATCGGAAATTTTTGTTCAGAGCTATAGTAAAGAGGTTTTGGCCATTCCATTTCCCAAGGGATCATCTCCCGACCATTTAGGTCATTGTTTCTCATTCTTTTTGCAGCTGTTTCCCTTTTGATAAAGTATAGGCAAATAGATTCTCCCGAAGTTCTTATGTCGTAAGACCACATCAATACATTTCAGTGGCTATACTGTTAGCCTGCCCTTTGAAATGCAAATCATGTCCCTTTGTTTTGTAAACTTTGGTGGCCAGGGGAAGCAAGCTTGATTGTTTATTTCTGTTCGTATCGATTTAGTTCCAAGAAGGAAGTTGGATGAATTAATGCTTTCATTCTTGTGGACAGGATCCCGCAGAACAGAGCCTATGCAAAATCGAAGACTTACATTTGGCGTATATTAATTCCAAGTTTAAGAGCTTTAAAGTAAGTAACAACTTTTTAATGGTATTGATGTATAGTGTTTGACTGTAATAGCATATTGGTTTGTGTCAAGATTGGAGAGCAACTTAGGTAGCTTGAGCCATCGAAGCGAGTTGAAAGTATAGGCCTAATTTGCAAAGCGTATTGTTTAGAAACTTGGCACTTTCATTCACAAACTTAGTGTTAATGGTCAGAAATGTTCTCAGTAGCAGAACTTGAATGGCAAATCTTACTATCAATACCACTTAAGCTTCAGCATTCCAAATATCATAAACACTCTACTAACTCCAGTGGGTGTTTGTGTACTAGTAGGTGTAAATACCATACAGCTAGTGATGTGCTGAGACACATTCTGTTGGGGGAGGGGGGCGTTATGACAAATTGACCAACTATTGTTGCTAAATTGTTACTAAAAGGAAGGAAAGGCCACAGAAAATACTGTGGCCAACCTTTGTACAGCCAGGCTAACTTTTAACCAACTTTCTTGCAAATTAAAAAATAGTGGGGGCACGCAACCCCACGCCCTCCCATCAGAACATCCCAGCATACAGCTTTAGGTGCATAGGTAACTTTTAGTTTTGATGATGTTGGCTTTATGGCACATTCTGGCACATGCCAGTGCTATAGTACCAAGGGTAGTGCTATCTAAAAGCAAGCCATATAATCGGAAATTTTTGTTCAGAGCTGTAGTAAAGAGGTTTTGGCCATTCCATTTCCCAAGGGATCATCTCCCGACCATTTAGGTCATTGTTTCTCATTCTTTTTGCAGCTGTTTCCCTATTGATAAAGTGTAGGCTAATAGATTCTCCCGAAGTCCTTATATCAAAAGACCACATCAATGCATTTCCGTGACTTACTGTTAGCCTCCCCTTTGAAATGCAAATTATATCTCTCTTTGTTTTATAAACTGTGGTGGCCAGGGGAAACAAGCTTGATTTGTTATTGATGGTCGTATCGATTTCGGTTCAGAAGAAGGAAATGGGATGAATTGATGCTTTCATTCTTGTGGACAATATCCCGCAGAACAGAGCCTATGCAAAATCGAAAACGTACATTTGGCGTATATTGATTCTAAGTTTACGAGCTTTAAAGTGAGTAACCACTTCTTATTGGTATTGAGGTATAGTGTTTCAGGGACGTAATTTCTGGGGGGCTAGGGGGCTGAAGCCCCCCCAATAATTTTGATGATACAAAAAGTTTTTTATGTAAATTATACTGCGTTTAGAAGGTCAGAGAATGCATCAACATCAATAACCACATGGTAGATTGCTAGGGGGCACTACAGTATATTCACTTTATATTCTAAAATTTTCTTTGTAATTTGGCCACACTTAGGCCAAACTTTTTCTATATTGCAGAAATTGTTCTAATAACGGCATTGTATTTTTAGACGCTTTAAAACTATAAAAAATATGCATTTCAATTCACAAAAGAAACTTTTTATTAAAATTGTTATTAAAATTACACATTTCGAATCTCAATTTCGAATCCGAGTCTCGAATTGAATCATCATACAAAGAAAAAACAAATTGGATTTCTCCGTCTACAAAATATAAGCGGAGAAAGAAAGCAGATCATTTTTCAGAATGGCATCTGCAGATTCTGGGAAGAGCTCTTCGTCTAGTGGCGATTTTCCAGAAAAGCCACACCAACCGAGATCAATAAAGTTTCCTATGAGAGACACAGGGAAGCAGAAGCGAGTGTTCAACCCCAAATGGTTTGATCAATTTACATTTTTGCATTACCGGGAAGATAGTGATTCTGTGATTTGCCATACCTGTGCACTTGCAGACAGAGGCTATACAGTAACTATTTCTGGTGTTTTTCTACTACCGTGCAGAAAGAGAACTGTCGTGATCCTAAGTCATTTTAAGGCCTCAGAGATGGCAAAATCTCTGGAGCTTCCGGGGGCTCCGCCACCTGGACCCCTGCCAGGGCTCTGTTTTTGACCTGCTGGGTGGCTTGCAGCGCCCCCAGACACCCAGCTGTTTTAGGGAATGACCTACGGTCATTGCGATAGCCAATGTTCACTTAATAGAAATTAGCCCCCTCAAAGTTTTTGTGGAAATTACGGCCCTGTGTTTGACTTAATAGCATATTGTTTTGTGTCAAGATTGGAGAACAACTTAGGTAGCTTGAGCCATCGAAGCGAGTTGAAAGTATAGGCCTAATTTGCAAAGCGTATTGTTTAGAAACTTGGCAATTCCATTCACAAATTTAGTGTTAATGGTCAAAAATGTTCTCAGTAGCAGAATTTAGATGGCAAATCTTATTATAAATACTTAAATAGTCTGTTGGTACTACAGAACTTTACCACAGCACAAAAAAACAGCAACATTCTTTTCACATACTGAAACAGCAACATTCTTTTCACATACTGAAAGATTATTTCGTCCAACACTCACCAGAGTATGAAAATTTCGGATAGTGACCTAAAGGTTAACCGAAAGATATATCCAGATGCGGTTACATGTGATAGGATGCGTCTAATTGGCCCCAGGAGTGGCCAATTAGGACCTATTAACATTGTTTACTTGAAGAGTCCCAATGAGAAAACGAGCTCGTTTGTTTACACATGACTGGGTTTTGAGTCTTGATGTGAACAGATTCTAAAATACTTAAATGAAAAGACGATCTTGCTTGCCCAATGATCCGAAAATTTTCGTCTGTATATGTCTTGGCGCATTCGGGATTTGCAATAAGGTGTTGTCCTATGGCCAGCTCACAATTATTCTTAGACTTGCTGTTTTTACATATACGAGGTTGCTGCTCTCTTGCGGCATCACTTTTCTTCCTGATGCTCATGGGGACATGTGTTATTCTGTCTGCTAGTCTCTGCGTAGTGCGTCCTACGTACGCAGCGCCACATGGGGAAAAAATTTATAAACTACGCAACTTTTTTGAGAGGTAGGAGCGCAATCTTTTTTAGCATATGGTAGCATAACTCTAGTATTTTTACGAGCCAATAATGACGCATGCGTGAAATAATCCGTACCCTCTGAAAACAGCAGAGTATTCACTATTCAGTGTCAGTGGAATGTTGAGTTCCAAGTCGAGTGGAAGTCTAGAGAGTTTGGTCACTCCTTCTCGACAACACTCAACAATGCTCTATATTTGTCGAGCAATCTTCTTCTTCTTCCGCAGCTTATTCTCGGATTCTCGAGGTCGCTGATGCTAGTCGCTGATGCTAGTCGCTGATGCTAGTCACTGATGCTAGTCGCTGATGCTAGTCACTGATGCTAGTCGCTGATGCTAGTCGCTGATGCTAGTCTCTTCCTCCACTCCACACGGTCTTGCGATACGTTACTGGTCAGGTTGAGTGTCTCGAGGCCGCTAGTGACGCAATTCCACCGTCTCTTCTTCGGTCTCCCGCGGTGTCTGCACCCTTCAACTTTCATGCCGACTGTTTTACGTAACAGCTGGTCTTCTTCTCGCCTCTCAACGTGCCCGAACCAATTCATTTGTTTCTGGACAGCGGTGCCCTCTAGGGACTCGATCCCAAGAGTACCCCTTTGTCGAATTTGTCGAGCAATGTATTGTGAAATGTCCAGAGCCTTTGGCCTAGGCTTAAAAGATCAGTATTCTGTAGAGGTTTGAGATTCACAAGTAGTTCTTTACATAGCCCATATTTTATACACATTATCTCATCTAAAAGAGAGGGGACTTATTCGCAATTTTTACTTGGAAAGTGTGGCTTATTAGAGGGGAGAGCGTAGCAGTGCTTTTACAGCATTTCAGTTTCTGAATGATTCACAAAAGTGCTTTCAGAATGCCCAAATATTTCTTTAGCTTACTTGCAGTTTTGGAATCAATGTATAAAATTAAGTTTTGAGACAGGTGAGAAGTTGATCGATTTCAGTTGTTTAATGATTGCTTGTCATCTCCTTCCTTAGTGCAGTTATACATATTATGTCTATAAGGCTATATCTTTATTTCTTCTAGGCCAAAGAAAACAGCTTCAACAACAGCGTTTCATTTCTTGAACAATTTTTCCTGCAGACCAGCTGCTTATCAATCGTTACATATCGTATTGAACTTTGGAGTAGGCAAATTCTCTACGTTGAAGATGGCATCCTCGTTTTCTCAATATGTAGAGGCTATTGTGAATGCCCCTACCCCATTTCTAAGCAGTATACATGTCATTCTGTTATTGGCAGCTGGTATCACTTATAACGTAGTCTCTTCGAATATAAAAAGAAGGGAACGCTGGTCTTTCTCTTGCGAAATACCCAAAGACCAGGATACTATTGAGATTTGCCGTTCCCGCTACGACAGTGGCCCAAATGAGTTTTATGGATGGCTGTTTGCTCAATTCTTTACTGTTCCAATGGCAACTTTTCTCTTTGAGGCACTGCTAAAGATGTGGAAACTTTTAAAACGCGCGACAGAAAAGCGGTGCACAATATTGCATTTCCATCTGCTGTACTTCTTGAAACTAGCAGTTATAATAGGTAGCTATTTGAGATTGACAATACTCGTCTTCATAAGGGTTGATGATTTAACTATGGATACAAAATATGATTGTCAAATTTGGAATTCAACCTTTCACTGTGTTGATCCAGAAGCCAAGTCAAAATCCGATATAAACATTGTCTACTTTTCATTAACGATTTTTCTACTCGGATTTGCTGTAATCGAGTTTGCATACTATTTTCGCAAATGGATAAAGGCAAAGAAAAACAAAGAAGACAAGGATTTTCCCTAATGCAAGGATTGTAAACTTTTTTCTTCATGTTTGGTGGTGGTAGGTCTTCACTTATGAATATATTGAGAGTGGAAATTCTTTGATTATTATGTTTTTATATCCATGAAATTTACAACACAAATTTACAATACTAACAAAACTATACACTACAATACTACTAGAACGATACCCTGAGGATCAAATAACTATGACAATCTTGTGAACGGAAAACCCGTGTACTGTACTTTATCATTACTAGTAAACATTTTAGTTAGAGATCTGGTATAGCGTGAAAAGAGAGAGAAGGCGCGGGACAAAGGATGACGTGAGTAGGTGTGTGAGAGTTGTCGAGGTCGAGTACGACGAAACATTAGTAGTCTTGTTAAGTTATTTCATATAAAATATATATTCGGAAAGATTGGTTTACATTAAGACATCGTTTTCCGTATACCCGTACTTTAATTCAAAACATAAGTACCAAAAGACTCGATCTATGGAAATAGTTCCTAAATTTCTAATCCGTCAACTTCCTAGCGTCTAGTTTCCAGCTCAGGTCCTAAATACCCAAACTAAACAAAACAAAACGATGTCTAAACCTAAATAATCAAGCATTATCGTACACAGCACTCTGTCTACGTAAAATGTCACTCAAAAAGCTTGTTCTTTTCCGACACAACGAGACCATTTAGACACAAGTAAAACTACAGTCAATCTCAGCTCAGATGCCACAAGATATGACTGCGAAATGAAACAATTGATGTTATGTTTGTTTGGATTTATATCAGGTATTGTGTTATGTTATCACAGAGCAGCCGTGGCCTAGCAGTAATGCACTCGACACAGACCAACATGGCCCTGGGTTCGAGGCCCACCACATGCCATTGGTGACGTCAGGAAGGGCATCCCGTCATAAATGCTCGCAAAAAGTCCTCATTTTGATCAATTCTAAATGTTTTTCTGTGGGCAAGTCCCCAGACCCCCATCCCTCAATCCCTCAATATCATCCTGTGAAAAATGTGATGCTTCAAAAGCTTGAGCCATTGGTGTAGATCTTTGACATTCCAGAGTATCCCCATTCTAAATTGGCATGCCTGGAAACATGAATTATAAGTATAATGTACAAGATCTATTGGTGAAATTTTGTCCAGTTGTTGGTTAAAATCTGGTTACCAGCCATTGCGACTTCCAATCATTGCAGCTCCCAGTCCTTGCGCCTCCCAACCAACGCAGCTCCCAACCATTGCGGCTCCCAGTGTTGTCTTTTCAGCGTAAAACTGGTTAAAATGGCTTTGTGAACATTTCGGGTTGCCGACCCCTGATCTAGTGGAAACGGAAAGCTTAAAAGTATAAATGATAACGACTCCCTTGATCGTGATTTGCATAGCTGATTGCCAACTGAAAAATTAATGGATAATCAGGGAGTTCGTCGATTAAAGGAATAGATGCTAGTCAGATCAGGTTGTTGTATTTCCCCAAGGGCTAGGCCCTCGGGCATTGCCCCACAAATACATTTAGATATCCATATGAAAGAACCCAGAAACGTTACACTCGCGAATGTTGTACTTGCATGCTAAATATTTCTTGCGTTGGTCTATGCTCTTCAATGTGTGTGTGTCAAATGATGTCATTGTTGTTTAATTTCTAATGTAAGTCAGTTTCATGAATTTCATAAAATTTTAATCACTCCAACAGTTTGTGGAAAGTACTGCAAAGTCTGCTGTTAACTTCAAAGATATGGTGCTTCTTCCTCAAACAGTAAGTCATTACGGGGACGCCTGAGAGGGAGTAGAGGAGAGCAAGTACCCATCCTGCTTTTCATTTGGGGGAACAGTAGGAGCAGAAGAACCCCTTTGAAATGAAACAGCTTGCATTCCAAACCGTTCATATGAGATAACGGATATGACATAGCGGATATGACATAGCGGATATGACATAGCGGATGTGACATAGCGGATATGACATATCGGATATGACATAGTGGATATCAAATAGACTAGTTTAATAAACAATAATTGACTCATGGTGTCCACTCAAATTTTGCAATGAATTTCCAGGAGTTTTACAAGGGTCTTCCAGGAGTTTCTAAGATATGTTCCAAGATATCTTTGGAGAATCTGATTGCTCTTTGATGCTAAAAATATATTTCATAATAGTTTTTGATCTATTTCAATTGAACAGCAATCAAAGCTACATAGCCACCAAGTCGTCGAGTGAATAGGTAGGCGCAGAATCCCAAAAAGTTGTCCTGGACGTCCTTTTTCTCTCAGCTCGCTTTTCTCACCTATAGTCATCGCTGCCTTTTGCAGCTACCGGCCCCCTTGCTCCTCAGTCCCTACGGCGTCCCTCATATTTCATGTTATTTTATTTTGTGTCATTGCTGCAAAGATCTATCCAGGTGAAGATGAAGGAGTTAACGATGTAAGTCTTGCATTGGCTCAAACATTTCATTTGCATTGATTATCTTTATCAGTATCATCAATATCATCAATATCATCAATATCATCAATATCATCAATATCATCAATATCATCAATATCATCAATATCATCAATATCAACTATTTATTTATAGTAGGCAAAAGAAATTAAGATTAAGGCCTGCTGGCTTAAAAAATTAAAATATATTACAAGTGTAAAAATAAAAATTGATACATATCATGTTAGGTACCCAACCTGTGTTATATATGTTTTGCAAAGTCTACAGTTGCGGTTCTCGCCCTTCCAGCATTTAATATGGCTTTTCAAAATAGAACGTGTGCTTGCTTGTATGATTATATTAGAAAAAGTCGACCAAAGTCTATTTCCAAGGAAGGATTCTCAATTCTCAATTCTCAATTCCGTATGTTGTTGTATGAGCTTTTGGAAGCTGCAAATAAAAAGCTCTCCAGAGTCCACAATGGTACTGACTAGTTGACAGTATAGGTAAACAGAGCTCAATGTATGCATATTGCTAGCTGCAGTTCACCTTCAGGTGGCCCGTGTGCCTGTCACACTTGAGGATTATTAGTAGAAAGCAAAGGATATCCCGCTTTCCTGTGGCCTACAGAATCTTAGGCCCAAAGCTCATTTGAACAATTTACTGACTCTAGGCTACTGGAATATTTATCACTCTCCAATCAAATTTTGGCATTATAGTCACACAGCAAAGGGAATTCTGAGTCCTCCTTGCCGATAAAACTGCACAGTTTTCTGCTAGTTTAAGCTGAAATCGATAGGGGGCTTGGAATACATACAGGCTACTGAGAAGAAAATGTTGTGAAGGGCCGCAGCGGAGGACTAAAAGGGGCACTGGGCTCTTGTTTCGGTCACTTCCGTTGCGCCTTCTCGGCATGCTCTCCCTATGCCTTCATTATATACGACTATTTTAGCGTGTATATCAGGCAGATGCCACAGAGGAGTTTAGAATTGCATTGGACTTGAGAGGAGTAGAGTAGAAATTGAATATGATGTAAATAGCTTGTATTTGATTAATTAGGACAAATTTCACATATAGTCCTTTTATTGTCCCATGCTCGCCCAATTTACAACATATGGCGCCCAACGTGGGGCTGAGCTAGGGATTGTTAGGGACATATATCGGTGAAAAAGCTCATATCGAAATGTCGAAGGAAGCAGATCAAGTCGCAAGGGTGAAGGCGTTGCGTGGAGGCAATCGGTCCGTGATCACCAAGTTAGAAAAGGAGGCACTCGACTTGATACAAGGACGTGATGAGCGGGAAAAAGGAGACAGAATTAATCG
>WIPJ01002177.1:0-14972 GCA_018155075.1 Cassiopea andromeda
AGAGAAATATTCTGAATGTAGTAGACGTACAAAGGTATAGCAGTTTAGTGAAGCTTCGTAGAACAGTAGCATGGGTTATGCGTTTCGTATCAAACTTGAAAGCATTAGTTAGGAAAAAGTCGAGAAATGTAGAGAAGTATGTATCAGCAGAAGAAACAAATAGTGCAGAGGTTATGCTTATTAAGGGTATTCAGCAGAGAGCTTTTGGTAAGGAATTCGAATTTATGCAGTCGAAGGGAACAAGTGGGAAAAGGCCAGTTATAGTGAATCAGTTAAATCTTTTTGTAGATGAGAAAGGGGTTATCAGATGTAGATCTCGTTTAGAAAATGCGCCTCTTTTAGAAGCTAGTAAAACACCGATTTTATTACCCTCTAAGACTTATTTCTCACAGTTAGTGGTATCTCAGGCACATGAGAGAGTGTTTCATGATGGTGTTGGAGAAACACTAAGTGCAGTGAGGGAGAAATATTGGATACTTAGGGGTAGAGAGATAGTGAAAAAGTTTGTAAGAAGATGTAAGACATGTGTAAGGTTTGAAGGAAAGTCATTTGAGTTTAAGGTTACCCCCAATTTGCCAGAATTCAGAGTAAGTGAGGCCCCCCGTTTACCAACACGGGAGTTGATTTTGCCGGACCGTTATACACATCAGGGATTTATGATAGCGACAAGTCAGTTAAGAAATGCTATATCGCTTTGTTTACGTGTGCATCGACACGTGCTGTTCATCTTGAAATTGTTGAATCTCTGGATGTTGATGCATTTATACGTTGTTTTAGACGATTTAGGGCTCGGCGAGGAATTCCTTCATGTTTAATTTCAGATAATGCCAAGACATATAAGACAATGGCCAAAGAGGTTAGAGCTCTAATTCGACAGCCTACGTTGCATCGGTATTTAGAGGCCAAGAGCGTTAAGTGGAACTTTATTTTAGATCGGTCCCCATGGCAAGGAGGTATGTGGGAGAGGTTAATACGCAGTGTCAAGCGATGTTTGATTAAGATTGTCGGTCGTGCTTCTTTGAATTTTGTTGAATTATCTACTTTGGTCACTGAAATCGAGGCAGTCATTAATTGTAGACCATTGACTTATATGTATGATGGTACGGATGGGTTATCTTATGCCTTGACCCCATCTCATTTAGTTAATGGACGTAATCTTTTTCAGGATTCAAATGATAAGCATTTTGAATTAGTACGTATGAAAGCTTATCTAAGAGGGCGAAATATCATATAAATTTGTTAGAACATTTTAGTCAACGATGGCGTAAGGAGTATTTATTAAATTTGTTGGAATCATTTAGGTCAAAACAAGTTGAAGGCAAACCTCTAATTAAGGCTGGAGATGTAGTTATTCTTAAGAATGATCAAACGAAACGAGCCTTTTGGAAATTATCACGTATTATTGAGTGTTTTACAGGTAAAGATGGAAATATTAGAGGGGCCAAGGTAGAAGTCGCATCTTCAAGAGGTAAGAAGGTTTTAAATCGACCTATACAGCATCTTGTGCCATTAGAAGTAGCATCGCATGATTTAGGCAACGCTAGCGCAGATAAGGCAACAGCAAACGCCCCCAATGCGCCCATAGCCATAAGCGCACCCGGCAGGCCTAAGCGAAATGCAGCGCTTATTGGAGAACTCCGTAGACAGGATGGTATGAAAAAGTAGTGCAGTGTATGCTTGATTATATTCTTCGAAAATGTTATTGTGTTTTGTTAAAGGTAGCTTAATGATTATTTGATGATTTGTTTGATCGACTAGCGATCAACCTGGGGGAGTGTGTTGTGAAGGGCCGCAGCGGAGGACTAAAAGGGGCACTGGGCTCTTGTTTCGGGCACTTCCGTTGCGCCTTCTCAGCATGCTCTCCCTATGCCTTCATTATATACGACTATTTTAGCGTGTATATCAGGCAGATGCCACAGAGGAGTTTAGAATTGCATTGGACTTGAGAGGAGTAGAGTAGAAATTGAATATGATGTAAATAGCTTGTATTTGATTAATTAGGACAAATTTCACATATAGTCCTTTTATTGTCCCATGCTCGCCCAATTTACAACAGAAAAACATACAAGCAGTAAGACAAAGGAATTAACCGAAATTTTGGTCGAAGAAAAGCTGCTAAATTGCAAAGTCATTCCTTGAAGTTGGTTTACCTACTGCCTATCAAAACGCGGACCAAGCAAATGAACATGACGTCTTTTCACACTACCTAAGCAACATGCCAGTCAGAAATCAAGTCAATCTGCTTCTCATTTCAATAAAATTGATTACTGTTTACACGTTTATTTTATAAGAAAATTGTTTATAGAAAATGATGCTCAAATCGTCAACATCTTAAGAAAATCGCAAGAAAATCACGAGGCTCAATTTCCAAAATATTGTGTTTTTATAGGCCAAAAATCGGTATTTCGTCGTTATTGCATTCAAAATGTTAAAGATGGAATTCAAATTCAAGTATACAATATCAATAACGAAAGTGTAAACCATTACGGCCAGTTAATTTCAGTAATACAGCCAGATTATTTCAGTAAAAGTTAAGAAAAATATAAGAAAATTTCAGGATCAATTTCGGGAAAAGTTAAGAAAATTGAGGCTTAGGCAAAATAATGATTTTCTTATAAGAAGACAACGTGTATATGAATATTCTGTTGTTATCCAGAACCAACTTCGAGCCTACCACTGAGAAACAACTTCCACAAGATTGATGAATCCAACTTTGTGATATCCGAACCCAAAATTTGGGCGTTTGCTTATTGTAGTAACTCATCATCACTGCTATATCTTTTTTCCCATAAACTTTCCCATACACTATCATTCTAGGACCGTTGTTACACTTTGATATTATTAACACCCTAAATTAACTCGTACTTTTCGTATTACAGATTCTAATCTGGGGAAAAGGATCATTCAAATTCACGTTACTATTATCGATGCGGCCCTTCACAACAAATATATTAAATGCGTCAATAATGGTTTAGCTAAGATGGCTTTAGAATACTTTGAGACATAAAGCACTTGTATTTTAACTATAATATTCATTTATCTTTGCATTTATTCATAAATTACTTTCAAACGCTAGTTAAATGGGATTTGATCATGACTCCGCTTTCGTAAGAGCCAAATGGACTATTTTGTACTATAACAGATGGGCCTTGCTTTTACACGAGAACTGTTGGAAATCGTTCAGATTGAAACTACTGTCACTTCTCTTTTGGCTTTTCCAAAGAAACGTTTTCATATGGTATCATTCTAGAACAGGCATGGATAGGTTTTAGACTCACACGAGACTGCAACTGTTATAGAAACGGTTCCTTGCATAGCCGTTGGAGTTGACTCTCGCCTGCATGGACAGGACCAAAATGAGACGCAACCATAAGAGCGAGTATGAAGAAAGGTTTACAAAGGATTTTCCATGGACAGCCATTCATTCCCTATAGCAACTTGTGGAGTTTTTCCACTGCTTTGGTGTCAACTCGAGCATAGGACACAAGAGATGGTACCAAATAGAGACTCTCCATGTGCTCTCGTGTAGACAGGGTCTATCAGGAAAGCAAATAGTTGGAGGAAAGAAGAGCTTTGACTTTGAATGGTAGCTTAATTCGTAGCTTTGTAGTTGAATGTAATTGATTTGTACTTTGCTGATTATCCATACCTGAGTACAGAAATCTCTTTCTCTTTTGTTCACCTCTCTTTTCTGTAACAAGATTCCATAATTTGCACATCTACGATTACATAAATGAAACTCTAACTGAATTGATAATACTGATGATGTTCTTTGCCATGCAAGATAACAGGGCAATTTTTAATATTGTTTCTACAAAACCGCGGGCCAAGTGGGTTCTCTCCCAGCCCCCTTGCGGTGTGAGTGGCCAAGCGGCCCAGCCAGTTCCATTAGCTTAGATGAAGTTAAGCATGGCTGTGTACGGTCAGAGACTGGATGGGTGACCTCCAAATGAACGACCATAACAGCGCACTCCGCCGTCCTTCGGAAGGGACGTCAAACTAGGGGTCCCATGCCTGGATGCGGCATGAACAGTAGGCCTAAATTAGCTGAATAAGCTAGGTATAAAAGCCTACTCAAAATAAAGTAAACAACGACAACAACAAAGCACATTTCAAGATCTGTGCCCCAGTAGCTTGAAAACTAGCGAAAATAGCCATTAAATATCTTCGTTTTTACGCATATGGAGTCAAGAGACGCACTCTCATTTCCCAAATACACAGCTCTGAAAACCTTTTGCCATCTCCTCTAGATTAGGCATCATTTTCACTAAGTCAGAGCTTCATAATCACCTTTTTACATAGATTCAATAGGCAGATTCATAGTAATTCCATGTCTTGTCCAAACATGATTTTATGATACTTTCCTTTCTTTGAAAAAACACTCGTGTCAGTGCTAAAAAATATGCCATAAGTGCCTAGCTAGAATATTAGACTCAAAAGGTTCTAATTATTTGAAATCAAAATATAACACTTCAAGAGCAGCCGTGGCCAGGCGGTAATGCACTCGACAAAGACCAACATGGTGCTGAGTTCGAGGCCCACCGCATGCCAATGGTGACGTCAAAAAGGGCATCCGGTCCTAAATGCTCGCGCCAGAACTAACGTCCTCTCAGAGGCACCCTCCAAGCCCCAAGGACAGTGGGGGGAAACGGAGGTAAAATTGAGTAAAATATAAAAGATCAGTCCATAGGCTCTTCTCACATGAAAGATATTTTATGCGGATGTTTGTGTTATATCCATGATCGATGTTGTGGATTTAGGAAATACAGAAAAATACTAAGCTTTGCAAATCATTGTGTCTTGTAATACACGTTTTTCAATCTTGTCCTACTTGCTCGCTTCACCCACAGCATCTCCCTGCATGCGGTATTCACTCACACTCTATGGGTCTAAAGTGCGACTAAAGTTTGGGCGCAGAGAAAAGTATAGTCCAGGGACAAAACCCTCAAAGCACTTTTTCCTGAGCACAGCATCTATACTCTCAGAACACGTGGAAAAAAATCTGCATTTCAGTATTGTTGGACAAAGCTTCTTCTCAACTTATCGCAGCATTTGGTAATTTTTTCATAAAAGACAAAGAAAAGCAGAGATGACCATCGTACATTGATTTACGAGGAAATCAGTCAATTCCAGACACATTTTGATGGGTTTTAGGATTTAGAATTAGACTTTTTCCACTCTTTGTAAGCTCACTGACTAACTTCCAAATGTTACCAAGTATCCTACCCTCAATAATCCATGGAGGTGTGACACTCCCACATCCCCTTCATGGCCGCGACTCTCTCTATTAGCAGCTTGAAACTCCCACTTATTGAGATTTGCCTCGGTTGTCCTAACTCCTGTTAGCAAAATCTTATAAGATTGTACCAAGCAAGTTTACCTGACTTAGATGTTAGCGCCAAAAATAAATCCTTGTCGGTAAAAACTCATCTTGATAAATTTCAAGGAAAGCAAAATGTAATTACAGGCCCATAGACAGCTCAACTGCATTGGGGTAATGGGGCTTAGATTTAGAAGTTCAATCAAGAGTTGAACCTCACTGTTGTGTCACTGCTGTGTCACAAATAATCTTTTCCCATAGGTATTAGGTTGAAAAACGGGATTAGGCTCTTGCTTTCAGGAAACATTAGAAATGAGAGGATTTTACTATGGCGCATGCTTAAATTGAACAGCAGTGTGAAGCCCAGAGCCAAAGCCTTAGTTTTACTGTGTGTCACATTGGCTTTGCTTCCACATTAAGCGGATATGAATTGTATGCAAATCCAAAGAACATCTTTTGCCTTCTCCGCTATTACTTCTCAAATGGCCATGATTGTCACGAACTCAAACCTTTTCACTCAACTTGTTAGTAAAAATTTCTCTACCACAGAAAATTAAATTACCCTTTCAAGTCTCCATATAATTTTTATTTATAGTTAAAAGGGCTCGAGACAATACCTTCTCAGTTCAATGGATCAATTTCTCGATTCTCTAAGCCAAACGTCTAGGCTTTTAAATCAAGCAGTGTAAATGCTCAGAATTTTGAAGTCTGGTGCTGGCAGGCCTGCCACGATGTGAAAAACAGAGATCAGATCGAATCGATCGAATCGATGAAGGTCTAGCTAAGATTACTAGAGACTACTTTAAGATTTAAAGCACTTTGGTCTTTATTTACAGTATGCATCAATTTCAAAACATTTCTCTAGATGACGTTGATATGACTCTATTTACACTAGAGCCATACGGAACAATTTCAATTTTATTCACGTATAGAGCAACGCCTACACCGATTAGAACGTCACCTGATGAGCTGTTAATGAATCGACAACCCAAGACAAGATTTGACTTACTAAGACAGAAGAGTCTCCAAGACACAAAGCAACAAGTCAAGATTTTCCAAGATAGCTCGGAGTTCAATGCTGATTTCAAGCAGAGTCAAGCTGTATTTGTATTGTAAAAGGGCAAAGCGGTTACCTGGAATAATATTGAAAGAGATTAGCCCAAGAAATTATCAAGTCCAAGTCAGGGACGTAGTTTGGAAAAAACACTGCACACAGATTAGACCAAGGTACATTCCAACAACTTTAATAGACAGGAGAAAAGAGGAAGTTCTACCAACAGAGATTCCAACTAAAACAGAAGAGACAATTCCAGCACCTGCACCAGCACAAGAACTGAGAAACAAACTTACCATGTCAACACCAAAGTTGAAAGAAAGGAAGGGTAAGGGAATTACAACAGATTGCTTCAAATAAATCAAGCATAAGCAAAGGTGCACTACCAGAATCTAACATGAAAGAAATTCCACCTGAACCAAGATACCCTCGCAGAGAAAGAAGAAAACTAGACAGATTGATGATTGAACATCGAATAATATATATCCCGTGTGATAGCTTTTATCGACTTAAGTTGTATTTTAAAAGTGTTTTTAAGAAAAGAAAAGCAATTGTGTGGACATTTAAAAGAGGGAGATATTGTCATGTATTGTGAATGTAAAACTTCATTTAAAGGTCCTTAGGGAATCAAAATTGCATTACGTCGAAGTGATTGAATACAAGATGTTAGTTGTTTACGCTGGAGCTAGGCCTATTTACTGCGTGTGATCTATCACAGAGCTATCTTAAAGAGGTTTTGGACATTCCATTTCCCAAGGGATGATCTCCCGACCATTTAGGTCATTGTTTCTCTTTGTTTTTGCAGCTGCTCCCCTGTTGATAAAAAGTGTAGGCAATTAGATTCTCCCGAAGTTCTTATATCAAAAGACCGCATCAATGCATTTCAATGGCTATACTGTTAGCCTGCCCTTTGAAATGCAAATTATGTCCCTTTGCCTTGTACACTTTGATTGCCATGGGAAACAAGCTTGATTGTTTGTTGCTGGTCGTATCGAGTTCGGTTCAGAAGAAGGACGTTGTATGAATTGATGCTTTCATTCTTGTGGACAGGAACAGAACCTATGCAATATCGAAGACTTACATTTGAGGTATATTTATTCCAAGTTTAAGAGCTTTAAAGTGAGTAACCACTTCTTAATGTTATGGGGGTATAGTGTTTGACTCTAATGGTACATTAGTTTCTGTCAAGATTGGAGAGCAACTTAGGTAGCTTTAACCATCGAAACGAGTTGAAAGTATAGGCCTAATTTGCAAAGCGTCTTGTTTAGAAACTTGGCAATACCATTCACAAATTTAGTGTTAATGTTCAAAAATGTTCTCAGTAGCAGAATTTGGATGGCAAATCTTACTACCAATACCACTTAAGCTTCAGCATTGCAAATATCGTAAAACTCTACTAACCCAATGGGGGTTTGTGGACTATTAGGTGTAAATACCATGCAACCAGTGATGTGCTGAGACACCTTCTGTTGGGGGGAGGAGGCGTTCTGACCAATTGACCAACTATTCTTGCTAAATTGTTACTAAATCAAGGAAAGGCCACAGAAAATACTGTGGCCACCCTTTTGCTGCCTGGCTAGCTTTTAACCAACTTCCTTGCAAATCAAAAGATTTAGGGGGCACGCGACGCCCCCCACAACCTCCCATTGGTACATCCCCGCATACAGCTTTAGGTGCATGGGTAACTTTTAGTTATGATGATTTTGGCTTCATCGCACATTCTTGCACATGTCAGTGCTATAGTATCATGGGTAGTGCTATCTAAAAGTAAGCCATATATCGGAATTTTTTGTTCAGAGTGTCATGTATTGTGAATGTAAAACTTCACTTTAAAGGTCCTTGGGGAATCAAAATTGTATTAAGTCGAAGTGATTGAATACAAGATATTAGTTGCTTACGCTGGAGCTAGGCCTATTTACTGCGTGTGATCTATCACAGACCTATAGTATAGAGGCTTTGCCCATTCTCTTCCCCAAGGGATGATCTCCCGACCATTTAGGTCATTGTTTTTTATTCGTTTTACAGCTGTTCCTCTTCTGATAATGGGTAGGCAAATACATTCTCCCGAAGTTCTTATATCAAAAGACCGCATCAACGCATTTCAATAGCTATACTGTTAGCCTGCCCTTTGAAATGCAAATTATGTCCCTTTGCCTTGTAAACTTTAATCGCCAGGGGAAACAAGCTTGATTGTTTATTGCTGGTGGTATCGCTTTCCTTCAAAGAAGGAAGTTGGATGAATTAATGCTTTCATTCTTGTGGACAGGATCCCGCAGAACGGAGCCTATGCAAAATCGAAAACTTACATTTGGCGTATATTTATTCCAAGTTTAAGAGCTTTAAAATGAGTAACTACTTCTTACTGGTATTGAGGTATAGTGTTTGACTGTAATAGCACATTGGTTAGTGTCAAGATTGGAGAGCAACTTAGGTAGCTTTAACCATCGATATGAGTTGAGAGTATAGGCCTAATTTGCAAAGCGTATTGTTTAGAAACTTGGCAATACCATTCACAAATTTAGTGTTAATGTTCAAAAATGTTCTCAGTAGCAGAATTTGGATGGCAAATCTTACTATCAATACTTAAATAGTCTGCTGGTACTACAGAACTTTACCACAGCACGAAAAAGCGGCAACATTATTTTCACATACTGAAAGATTTTTATCTTCCGACCCTTACCAGAGTATGAAAACTTCGGATAGTGACCTAAGGGTTAATCGAAATATATATCCAGATGCAGTTACTGTGTTAGGATGCTTCTAATTGGCCCCAAGTTTTAGCAATTAGGACCTATTGACCATTGTCTACTTGAAGAGTCCCAATGTGAAAACAAACTCTTTTTGAGTACACATGACTGGGTTTTGAGTCATGGTGTAAACAGATTCCAAAACACTTAAATGAAAAGACAATCTTCCTTGCCCAATGATCCGAACATTGTCTTCTGTGTATGTTTTGGCGTATTCCGGATTTGCAATAAGGTGTTGTCCTATGACCGACTCACAATTAATTTTAGACTTGATGTTTTTACATATACGAGTGGCTCCACTCTTGCGGCATTACTTTTCTTCCTGATGCTCGTTAGGGCATGTTGTTTTATTTTGGCTGATAGTCCTGCGTGGTGCGTCCTACGTACTGAGCTTCACATCGGGACAAAAACTCATTAACTACACAACTTTTTTGAGTGGTAGGAACGCACTCTTTTGTAGCAGATGGTAGCATAACTCTAGTATTTTTTACGAGAATTTGGATTGATTCCTATAAGTAAGTCAATGACCTTCCACGACACTTACACCACTGGCCTCGTTTCGACGAACCCGATATTGACGCATGCGTGAAAAGTCCGTAACCTCTGAAAATAGCAGAGTATTCACTATTCTGTGTCAGTGGAATGTTGAGTTCCAAGTCGAGTGGAAAGTCTAGAGAGTTTGGTCACTCCCTCTCGACAACACTCAACAATACTCCACATTTTGCGAGCAATCTTCTTCTTCTTCCGCAACTTATTCTCGGATTCTCGAGGTCGCTGATGCTAGTATCTTCCTCCACTCCACATGGTCTTGCGCCACGTTACTGGTCAGGTTGAGTGCCTCGAGGTCGCTATCGACATGATCCCGCCATCTCTTCTAGGCGTCTGCGCCCTTCCATCTATATGCCGACTGTTTTATGTAACAGGTGGTCTTCTTCTCGCCTTTCAACGTGGCCGAACCAATTCATTCGTTTCTAGACAACGGTGCCCTCTAGAGACTCGACCCCAGGAATAGCCCTTTGTCGAATTCGTCGAGCAATGCATTGTGAAAAGACCAGAGCGTTTGGCCTAGGTTTAAAAGATCAGTGTTCTGTAGGAGTTTGAGATTCACACGTAGTTCTTTACATAGCCCATATTTTATACACATTATCTCATCTAAAAGAGAGGGGACTTATTCGCAATTTTTGCTTGGAAAGTGTGGCTTATTAGAGGGGAGAGCGTAGCAGTGCTTTTACAGCATTTCAGTTTCTGAATGGTGCACAAAAGTGTTTTCAAAATGCCCAAATTTTTCTTTTGCTTACTTGCAGTTTCATCGATTTCAGTTGTTTAATGATTGCTTGTCATCTCCTTCCTTAGTGCAGTTATGCATATTATTTTTATAAGACTATATATCTTTACTTCTTCTAGGCCAAAGAAAACAGCTTCAACAACAGCGTTTCATTTCTTGAACAATTTTTCCTGCAGACCAGCTGCTTATCAATCGTTACATATCGTATTGAAATTTGGAGTAGGCATATTCTCTACGTTGAAGATGACGTCCTCGTTTTCTGAATATGTAGAAGCTATTGTGAATGCCCCTACCCCATTTCTAAGCAGTATACATGTCATTCTGTTATTGGCAGCTGGAATCACTTTTAACGTTATCTCTTCGAGTATAAAAAGAAGGGAACGCTGGTCTTTCTCTTGCGAAATACCCAAAGACCAGGATACTATTGAGATTTGCCGTTCCCGCTACGACAGTGGCCCAAATGAGTTTTATGGATGGCTGTTTGCTCAATTCTTTACTGTTCCAATGGCAACTTTTTTCATTGAAGCACTGCTAAAGTTGTGGAAACTTGTAAAACGCGAGACAAATAAGCGATGCACACTATTGCATTACCATGTGCTGTACTTCTTGAAACTTGCAGTGATAATAGGTAGTTATTTGAGATTGACAATATTCGTCTTCATAAGGGTTGATGATTTAACTATGGATACAAAATATGATTGTCAAATTTGGAATTCAACCTTTCGCTGTATTGATCCAGAAGCCAAGTCAAAATCCGACATGAACATTGTCTACTTTTCATTGACGATTTTTCTACTCGGATTTGCTGTATCTGAGTTTGCATACTATTTGCGCAAATGGATAAAGGCAAAGAAAAGCAAAATAGACAAGGATTTTGCCGAATGCAAGGATTGCCACCTTTTCTTAATCATGTATTGTGGTGGTAGGTCATCACTTATGAATATATTGAGAGTGGAAATTCTTTGATTATTATGCTTTTATATCCATGAAATTTACAATACAGATTTACAATACTAACAAGACTATACACTACAATAATACTAGAACGATACCCTGAGGATCAAATAACTATGACAACCCCGTGAACGGAAACCCCGTACTTCAATTCAAAAAATAAGTACCAAAAGGTTCGATCTATGGAAATAGTTCCTAAATTTCTAATCCGTCAACTTCCTAGCGTCTATTTTCCAGCTCAGGTCCTAACTACCCAAACTAAACAAAACAAAACGATGTCTAAATCTAAATAATCAAGCATTAACGTACACAGCACGCTGTCTGCGTACAATGTCACTCAAAAAGCTTGTTCTTTTCCGACACAACGAGACCATTTAGACAAAAGTAAAACTACAGTCAATCTCAGCTCAGATGCCACAAGATATGACTGCGAAATGAAACAATTGATGTTATGTTTGTTTGGATTTTTAACAGGTATCGTGTTACGTTATCACAGGGCAGCCGTGGCCTAGCAGTAATGCACTCGACACAGTCCAACATGCCCCTGGGTTCGAGGCCCACCACATGCCATTGCTGACGTCAGGAAAGGCATCCCGTCATAAATTCTCATGCCAGAACTAAAGTCCTCTAAGAGGCACCCTCCAAGCCCCAAGGACTTGGGGGGAACGAGGTAAAATCGAGAAAAAGTAATTGCGTTATTTCATCACAGGCATTTTGTGGCATCTGACCTGAAATGATTACTACATACACAATTTAAACATAAAAAGGAATGAAAAGCAAGCAAATTTAAGCATATATATGTAATTAGAAGCATGTTGGTCGTGGTTATATAATTCAAAGTAGAGGAAAAGGAATTTTCGATCAAAACAACCAGACTTATGAATAAAGTATAAGGTTAGCAAGAGTATTTGTCTTTTACTTTCGTTAGGACAAATTTTATCGCCGAGCTCTAAGATTTGCATTAGAAAGCAAATTTCAGGACTTTTATATCCAACTGGTCTAATCTAGGCGGATAATACGGCAAGGGTAACATCTCTCCGAAGTTTTTGCGACTATGAACTTTAGATACCTATACCCTCTGGTTATGAGAAATAGTTGGGTAAGCAGTGAATACCTCTGGTGTTTGCCAAATATGGTCATTTTCCAAAACGGGGGTTAGGACCAGTTTGCATGATGCGTATTGCAACTTCTAATCTATTTAATTTCTTCCTACTAAGAATTGACGAGTGAATATTATGATAACAACAATTTAAAAGACATTTTATGACAAAGAATAGTAGACTATGCAAAATTATTATTTGTTTCACCTTAACACGACGGGGCTTCAGGCCTAATTTGGTGTCAGTATCATACTCCAAGCTGACACGTGACGTCAGAAAGACGTCGATATGACGTCTATAGACGTCATTTAACTTCATATCGATGTCTTTCTGACGTCGTGTGCCGGCTAGGTAATTCCGTACTTCGTACCTTAAACCACATACAATAACCGGGGACTAGACCTAGGATGTTTTCATTGGAGAGGAGAGGAGGTAAAGCATAATTTTCCAGCATTAGGGTGTGAGTTACGAATGACTAAAGGGCGTGACGTGCCTAAAAGTTTGTATATGCATGACATATAACCCCAAGAGAAAATCTGATTACCGATAGAAAGGCATCCATTATGTCAGTTCCATCGAATTGCCTAACCATTCACAAATGCCAACTACGTGGAGGCTTTGGTGGATCGACCCTCTCTGGGCTATGCTACAAGGGGGCTAAGCCCTCTGAAAATTACAAGAGAGAACAATTTTTAGCTTTCCTAGTCTTAGAAACCCAAGAACTGTTGTGATAATGCTACTATATTGTCCCGAAAATCTTCGCCATAAGTTCACTGAAAGATCCACGATCACAGATTATAGAACCAGAAATCATGGAGATCTGCAAATTCCTAAAGTTAGGTTAGAATATGCAAAGCGAAGTTTCTACTTCTCTGGTGTCAAAAACTGGAATGATATCCCTGACAACATTCGAGAACGAGAAACAGTCGCTCGTTTTAAAACAGGTTTTAGAGAGTATCTTTTGAACCTACAGGACCCAAACACGACCCCTTGGTAGAGCAGCAATTCTTAAAATTATTTTGTTTTCTTTCTAAAAATATATTGTTATTAGTGTTCATTTTCCTAGCTGAAAGGTACTCGTGTGTATAAATATTGATAAAATGAAAATGACATGAAACATCCATAAATCTGTTCTGTTTGTTTGGATAGCATATTACTTTGCTATCGTCAATAAGATATGTTATATTATGCATAATTACACATTTTTTTCATGGCAGGCGATTCTCTAACTTCTCTATTTTGAACCTTCCCTGAGAATATCAAAAATTGGCACCCATGTGGCCAATATGCAAGCAGCTAAAAGAATTGCCCACCACAAAGTCCTCATTTTGATCAATTCTAATTTTTTTTTCCGTGGGCAAGTCCCCTGACCCCAATATCCCCTCAATATCATCCTGTGAAAAAATGTGCTGCTTCAAAAGCTTGAGCCATTGGTGTAGACCTTTGACATTCAAGAGTATCCTCATTGCAAATTGCCCTACCTGGACACATGAATAATAAGTATAATATACAACTTATATTTGTGAAATTTTGTCTAGTTGTTGGTTAAAATCTGGTTCCCAGACATTGTGGCTCCTAGCCATTGCGGCTCCCAGCCATTGTGACTTCCAGCCATTGCAGCTCCCAGTCATTGCGCCTCCCAACGAACGCAGCTCCTCAACCAGCTCAGCTCCCAACCATTGCAGCTCCCAACCATTGCGTCTTCCAGTGTTGTCTTTTCAGCGTAAAACTGGTTAAAATGGCTCTTTGAACATTTCGGGTTGCCGACTCCTGATTTAGTGGAAACGGAAAGTTTACAAGTATAAATGATAACGACTCCGTTTGTCCTGATTTGCATAGCTGATTGCCAACTGAAAAATTAATGGACCATTGTAAATTTTTAATTCTTCTCTTCATTTTGCTAATTTTACACCCTTTACAAACCCCCCTGGCCCCTTTGACACCACGTCACTGGCGATAACTATAAAAAGTATGGTTTGGCACATACTTTTTGACCCATTGCACAAATTTTTGACAGACATTTGCCGACTTTGTTCTTGACTTCTACATCTCTACATAGGGCCCCAACAGAAGTAATCACGGCTTTAGTGATATCATCGTGTAACGAGAATAGTGTGAGAATGTGCGTGGAATGGTGATTGTACCTCTCAGTGTCAGTTGGGTGTGTCGTCACAGTGATAGTTGAGTTTGTATTATGTGTACTGTCAGTTAGTTATCAAGCGTGCTGTGTAAGTGTCATTGGTTAATTATAATAAGCGAGTTGGTTGATTAAAGGAATAGCTAGTAGTCACATCATATTGTTGTATTTCCTCAGGGGCTAGGCCCTCGGGCATTGCCCCACAAATGCCTTTAGATCTCCATATGAAAGAACCCAGAAACGTAACATCCACCAGTGTTGTACTTGCATGCTAAATAATTCTTGCGTTGGTCTACGCTCCAATGTGTGTGCGTGTGTGTGTGTGTGTGAGTGCGTGCGTGCGTGTGTATGTATGTGTGTGTATTTATGTGTGTG
>WIPJ01002177.1:22515-35870 GCA_018155075.1 Cassiopea andromeda
TGTAAGTTAGTTTCATGACTTTCATACAATTTTAATCAATCCAACAGTTTGTGGAAAGACTTGCGAGGTCTGCTGTTAACTTCAAAGATGTGGTGCTTCTTCCTCAAATAGTAAGTCATTACAGGGACGCCGGATAGGGAGTAGAGGAGAGCAAGTACCCATCCTGCTTTTCAACTGGGGGAACAGTAGGAGCAGAAGAGCCCCTTTGAAAAGAAACAGCTTGCATTCCAAACATATCGGATATGACATAGCGGATATGACATAGCGGATATCAAATAGACTAGTTTAATAAACAATAGTTAACTCATAGTAGCCAATCAAATTTTGCAATGAATTTCCAGGAGTTTACAAGGGTCTTCCAAGAGTTTCTGAGATGTTTCCCAGGATATTTTTGGAGAATCTGATTGCTCTGTGATGCTAAAAATACAATTCATAATAATTTTTGATCTATTTCAATTAAAGAGCAATCAAAGCTACATAGCTACCAAGTCGTCGGGTAAATAAGTAGGCGCAGAATCCCAAAGTGTTGTCCTGGACGTCATTTTTCTCTCAGCTCGCTTTTCTCACCTATAG
Source organism: Cassiopea andromeda (assembly GCA_018155075.1). Classification (NCBI taxonomy): domain Eukaryota; kingdom Metazoa; phylum Cnidaria; class Scyphozoa; order Rhizostomeae; family Cassiopeidae; genus Cassiopea; species Cassiopea andromeda. The sequence goes on from WIPJ01002177.1 coordinate 23,089, forward strand.
TCAACGCTGGCTTTTGAAGCTATCGGTCCACTTGCTCCTCAGTCCCTGCGGCGTCCCTCATATTTCATGTTATTGTATTTTGTGTCATTGCTGCAAAGATCTATCCAGGTGAAGATGAAGGAGTTAACGATGTAAGTCTTGCTTTGGCTCAAACATTTCCTTTGCATTGATTATCTTTATCAATATCATCAATATCATCAATATCAACAATATCATCAATATCATCAATATCAACAATATCATCAATATCATCAATATCAACAATTTATTCATAGCAGGCAAAAGAAATTAAGATAACAAAATTACTGCTAATTAAGGCCTACTTGCTTAAATAATTAAAATATATTACAAGTGCAAAATAAAAATTGATACATATCATGTTAGGTACCCAACCTGCGGTATATATGTTTTGCAAAGTCTACAGTTGCAGCTCTCGCCCTTCCAACATTTAATATGGCTTTTGAAAATAGAAAGTGTGCTTGCTTGTTTGATTATATTTGGTAAAGTCGACCAAAGTCTATTCCCAAGGAAGGATATAGTCTCAATTCCGTATGTTGTTGTATGAACATTTGGAAGCTGCAAATGCAAAGCTCTCCAGAGTCCACAATGGTACTGACTAGTTGACAATATAGGTAAACAGAGCTCAATGTATGCATATTGCTAGCTGCAGTTCACCTTAAGGTGGCCCGTGTGCCTGTCACACTTATGGATTATTAGTAGAAACCAAGGGATATCCCGCTTTCCTGTGGCCTACAGAATACTCAGTTCCGAATTGCTCCAAAGCTCATTTGAACAATTTACTGGCTCTATGCTAGTGAACTATTTGTTGCACTCCAATCAAATTTTGGCATTATAGTCACAAAGCAACGGGTATTCTGAGTCCTCGTTGCCCATAAAACTGCACAGTTTTCTGCTAGTTTAAGCTGAAATCGATAATACATACAGGCTATGGAGAATAGAAACATACGAGCAGTAAGAAAATGGAATTAACCGAAATTTTGGTCAAAGAAAAGCTGGTAAATTGCAAAGTCATTCCTTGAAGTTGGTTTAGTTACTGCTTATCAAAACGCGGACCAAGCAAAATGAACATGAAGTCTTTTCACACTACCTAAGCAACATGCCAGTCAGAAATCAAGTCAATCTGCTTCTCATTTCAATAAAATTGATTGCTGTTTACACGTTTTTTATAAGAAAAGAGTTTATAAGAAAATGATGCTCAAATCGTCAATATCTTCGGAAAATCGTAAGAAAATCACGAGGCTCAATTTACAAAAGTAAGTGTTTTTATTGGCCAAAAATCAGTATTTCGTCGTTATTGCATTCAAAATGTTAAAGATGGACTTCAAATTCAAGTATACAATATCAATAATGAAAACGTAAACCATTACACTCAGTTAATTTCAGTAATACAGCCAGATTATTTCAGTAAAAGTTAAGAAATATTTAAGAAAATCTCAGGATCAATTTCGGGAAAGTTAAGAAAATTGAGATTCAGGCAAAATAATGATTTTCTTATAAAAAGACAACGTCTATATGATTATTCTGTTGTTAACCGGAACAAACTTCGAACCTACCACTAAGAAACAACTTTCACAAGATTGATGAATTCAAGTTCGTGATATCCGAACCCAAAACTTGGACGTTTGCTTATTGTAGTAATTCATCATCAGTACTACATCTTTTTTCCCATAAACTTTCCCATAGACTATCATTCTAGGACCGTTGTTTTACTTTGATACTATTAACTCCCTAAATTAACTCGTGCTTTTCGTATTGCAGATTCTATTCTGGGGAAAAGGATCATTCAAGTTCTCGTTAGTATTATCGATGCGGCCCTTCACAACAAATATATTAATTGCGTCAATAATGGTTTAGCTAAGATGGCTTGAGACTACTTTGAGACATAAAGCACTTTTATTTTAACTATAATATTCATTTATCTTTGCATTTATTCATAGATTACTTTCAAACGCTAAATAAATCGGATTTGATCATGAATCCGTTTTCGTAAGAGCCAAATGGACTATTATGTACTATTACAGATGGGCCTTGCGTTTACATGAGAACTGTTGGAAATCGATCAGATTGAAACTACTGTCACTAATCCTTTGGCTTTTCCAAACAAACATTTCCATATGGTATCATTCTAGAACAGGCATGGATAGGTTTTAGGCTCACACGTTATAGAAACGGTTCCTTACAGAACCGTTGGAGTTGACTCTCCTCTGCATGGATAGGATCAAAATGAGACGCAACCATAAGAACGGGTATGAAGCAAAGTTTACAAAGGATTTTCCATAGATAGCCATTCATTCCCTGTAGCAACTTGTGGAGTTTTTCCACAGCTTTGGTGTAAACTCCAGCATAGGATATAAGAGATCGTTCCAATTAGAGAACATATATATATATTTATATATACGCTCCATGTGCTCTCGTGTACACAGGGTCTATTAGGAAAGCAAAAAGATGAAAAAAGAAAAGCTTTGACTTTGAATGGTAGTTTATTTCATCGCTTTGTAGTTGAATGTAATCACGTTGCACTTTGCTGATTATCGATACCTGAGTACAGAAATCTCTTTCTCTTTTGTTTGCCTCTCTTTTCTGTAACAATACTCCATGATATGCACATCTACGATTACGTAAATGAAACTGAATTGAAATGATAATACTGATGATGTTCTTTGCAGCTGAACATTTCATTCGAAACTGAATTGATAATACTGATGATGTTCCTTGTCATGAAAGATAACAGGGCAATTTTTGGCATTGTTTCTACAAAGCCACGGGCCAAGTGGGTTCTCTTCCAGCCCCCTTTCAGGGTGAGTGGCCAAGCGGCCCAGCCAGTTCCATCAGCTTAGCTGAAGTTAAGCATGGCTGTGTACGGTCAAAACCTGGATGGGCGACCTCGTGATGAATGACCAAAACAGCCCACTCCGCCGTCCTTTCGAAGGGACGTTAAGCTAGGGGTCCAATGCCTGGATGTGGAATGCATAGTAGGCCTAAATTAGCTGAATAAGCTAAGTATAACAGCCTACTCAAAATAAAGTAAAAAACAACAACAACAACAACAAAGCACATTTCAAGATCTGTGGCCCAGTAGCTTGAAAAATAGCAAAGATGGCTATCAAATATCTTCGTTTTTATGCAAATGGAGTCAAGAAATACACTATCACTTCCCAAATACACAGCTCTGGACACCTTTTGCCATCTCCCCTGGATTAGGCATCATATTCACTAAATCAAAGCTTCACGATCAACTTTTAACATATATTCAATAGACAGATTCATAATGCCGTGTCCTGTCCAAACATGATTTTATGATATTTTCGTTTTTGTGAAAAAACACTCATATCAATGCTAAAATAATCCATAAAAGCCTAGCTAGAATATTAGGCTAACAAGGTTCTAATTATTTGAAATCAAAATATAAAAATTCAAGAGCAGCCGTGGCCTAGTGGTTATGCACTCGACTAAGACCAACATGGTGCTGAGTTCGAGGCCCACTGCATGCCACTGGTGACGTCACGAAGGGCATCCGGTCTCAAATGCTCGTGCCAGAACTAAAGAACTGTCGGAGGCACCCTCCAAGCCCCAAGGAATTGGGGTAGACGGAGGTAATATCGAGTAAGCTATCAAAATTAAGTCTTCTCATATGAAAGATATTTGATGCAGGATTTTGTGTTATATCCATGATTGACGTTGTGGATTTAGGAAGTATAGAAAAATAATATGTTCTGCAAATCATTGTGTCTTGTCATACACGTTTTTCAATCTTGTCCTACTTCCTCGCTTCACCCACAGCATCTCTCTACATGCGGCATTCACTCACGCTCTATGGGTCTTTAGGGGATTAAAGGTAATGGTAGTCCCGTATACTTTCGTACGTAGGGGAGTGCCTGTTAGAGAGGCCGCTTATGCTGAGCCATCAGCATGTGAGGTACGATGGCCAGTTCCTTTCCTCACTGCCTTTATCTCCCCAGTGTTGTCATTGGGTACCAATTTGCTGCTGGGTGAACAGTGAGCGAGCGTTGAGTCAGGGCATCGAGTCGGGCTCGAGCCATAGACCTTCCTCATGGGAGGCATGCGCTCCAACCACTATGCTACCTCGCTCATCTTAGGGGATTACAAAAAGAATTAATCCTGCATGGGGTGATGGTACTATTTAAAACTCATCTACAACAAGCCTGCTGTGAATGTGTATTTACTTTAAAAAACTTCTAGACCTTAACATTTGCTGTATATGCTATTGTTGCTTGCATAAATCCTCCAGTTTTTAGGCCAGATGTCAATGTTTTTAAATCAATTAGTACTCATGTCCAACCGGAGTGATGGCCCAGTGGTAGAGCGTCTACCTCACAACCAGTAGGTTGTGGTTCGAGCCCCGACCGAGTCATAGCAAAGACTTTAAAAATGGTACACACTGCCTTCTCGTCTGGCGCTCGACATATGAGAATGGAATGGGAAAGTTAAACTCGCGAAGCTACCAGTAGACCAGCCCCCCGCTGTAGCTTTCACTGCATTCGCAGACGCGTGGCCTAGGGCCATAGAATCGGATAGGCACCCCCTTTACATCATTGGGCGAGGGAAAGGACGTTGACTGACTACACATGTCCAGAAGTTTAGCTCTGATGTTGGCTGTTTGTAGAAAATAGATTAGATAAGTCGATAAAGGTTTAGCTGAGATAACCTAGCTTTCAAAGATAAAACACAAAGATATCATTTTTACATCTTTTTCCAAAAGACTTTGAATGCTAATTAAGCTGAAGCTGATTTTGACTACATTTTCGCGAGACCTAATTAGAACCCTCAAAAATCCGGTACGGGCACGCTTCGCGTATACACGGGAACTGTTGGTATTGTTCCCAGTGGAACTGTGTTCAATGCACTTTGCTACAGCTACAGAAACGACTCCAAATAAAACCGTTCTAAAATTGGTAAGTTTGAGTTTTACGTGTGCAACAAGAACTTTTGATAATCTTGAGATTCATTTTGAATTTCTTTGCTGCTCGGCTCCGCTACAATTACTATGCCCTATCCAGCTTTTGGAATTAGCTGCCTTTTATGCCGGCGGGATAAAAAGCAGGACTAAATACAGGATCATGTAAAACCCAACAAAAAGAGAGACTACGAAAAAGTTAGTTAATATAAACGTCGCAATAGTTTGTTTTCTTTGTAGAAAGTTCTGAACGCCGTTGGAACTTTTCCGCAGTTCTTTTGTAAGCGTAGTCTTGGCTGCCTAAAGACGTGCTCCAGCCAATCAATTTTTCAAAAAATTTTCAACACAGGATATTCTTATCTCAACCTCCTGTCTGTTAATTGTTTTAAGCAAGACCTCACCCAAGTCGATTGTTAGAAGAAGCACTTTGACCTGCAAGTAAAACCTATCATTAAGAACATCACGCTCATTGCAGTGTGTATTGTGTTGTAAATTGGGCGAGCATGGGATAAGAAAAGGACTAGATAAGAATTTTACTCTAAGTTATCACTCAAATAGAAGCTATTTACATTATTCTAAGATCGATTATATCAAGTTCTACTCTGCTCAACTCAATTCTCAATTCCAATACAATTCTAAATCTGCTAGCATATGCAACGCATGCATACTAAATAGGCGTAGGTAATGGGAGCATAGGGAAAGCATGCTGAGAAGGCGCAGCGGAAGTGCCCGAAACAAGAGCCTAGTGCCCCTTTTAGTCCTCCACTGCGGCCCTTCACAACATATTCTTTAGTGCAAGACATATTTTAAAGACTTTTCAGTTGTGGGGCAAAAACTGACAAGGGGTCATTGTTTCTATGGAGATGTTATGCATGTGAATATGCAATCTGCTTCAAATGCAAGATTCACAGGATTTTATTTTGTAGAACAGAATATTAATTTGGCATGTCAGCTTTACAAGGTTAGTACTTCATCCAGAAACAGAATTTGAATGAAGAAGAAAACGGATCAAAGACACCTGATGATTTTTACCTTTGTGCGACTAAAGAAGCCTAATTTGCTGACCAGGAAGAGCCAAACATGGAGGGCTTCTTAGAAGAAAATGTTGTAATAAGTTTGGGCGCAGAGAAAAGTAGGCCAGGGACAAAGCCGTCAAAGCACTTTTTCCTGAGCACAACATCTAGAATCCCAGAAAACGTGGGAAACACACTTTCTACATTTCAATGTTATTGGACAAAGCTTTGTCTTAAGCTATCGCAGCATTTGGTAATATTTTCATAAAAGATACAGAAAAGCAGAGATGACCATCGTACATTGATTTACGAGGAAATCAGTCAATTCCAGACACATTTTCATGGGTTTTAGGATTTAGAAATAGACTTTTTCCACTTTTTGTAAACTCACTGACTAACTTCCAAATGTTACCAAGTATCCTACCCTCAATAATCCTTGGAGGTGTGACACCCACATCCCCTTCATGGCCGCGACTCTCTCTATGAGCAGCTTGAAACTCCCACTTAGTGAGAGTTGCCTCGGTTGTCCTATCTCCTGTTAGCACAATCTTATAAGATTGTACCAAGCAAGTTTGCCTGAATTAGATGTTAGCGCCAAATATAAATCCTTGTCGGGAAAAGCTCATCTTGATAAATTTTAAGGAAAGTAAAATGTAATTGCAGGCCAGTAGACAGCTCAACTGCATTGAGGTGATGGGGCTTAGACTTAGAAGTTCAATCAAGAGTTGAACCTCACTGTTGTGTCACTGCTGTGTGACAAATAATCTTTTCCCATAGGTATTGGGTTGAAAAGCGGGATTGGGCTCTTGCTTCCAGAAAATTTTTTTGAGGTGTATCAAATTTATTCTCATGATTGCCGGACAATAGGAATGAGAGGAGTATACTATGGCGCATGCGTAAATTGAGCAGTAGAGCGAAGCCCAGAGCCGTCACATAGGTTTTGCTTCCACACTAAGTGTATATGGATTGTATACAAATCCAAAGAACATCTTTCGCTGTTTCGCAATTACTCCTCAAATGGGCATGATCGTCACGAACTCAAACCTTTTCAATCACCTTTTTAGTATAAATTTCTGTACCACAGAAAATGAGATTACCCTTTCAAATCTCCATATAATTTTTATTTAAATTTAAAAAAGGGCTCGAGACAATACCTTCTCAGTTCAATGGCTCAATTTCTCAATGCTCTAAACCAAACCTCTAGACTTTTAAATCAAGCAGTATAAATACTCAGAATTTTGAAGTCTGATGTTGGCAGGTCTGCTACGATGTGAAAAATAGAGATCAGATCGAATCGATCGAATCGATGAAGGTCTAGCTAAGATTAGTAGAGACTACTTTAAGATTTAAAGCTCTCTGATTTACCTACAATATGCATTAATTTTCAAAACATTTCTCTAGACGACGTTGATATGGCTCTATTTACACTAGAGTCATACGGAACAATTTCAACATGGAACTATTGAAACTGTTTTGGATACGTCTTGTCTTCAAACGAGAACTGTTTGGACCGTTTCATTAGGAGCTGATTCCTAATTCCTTTGGCTCCGCTACAGGAACGATTCCATTTGGTATCGATGGGCGTGGCTAACGTTTAAACGGGTAGGACCAAACAAAACCGAAATAAGAGAATAACAATTGCTACTGGTGGCTATTCCATCCCTGCAGCAGCTTCTTGTGGAACACTTTCGAACCTTTCCTTGGTTCTCGTGTAAACTCGAGCATAGGAAATATTATGCCGTTCAAAATGTCACTGTTCCATTACCTCTAGTATAAACAGGGTCTATAAATCAAGCAAGGAATTAGATTTAGTGAAAGACTTTCATTTTCAAAAGTAGTCTAAATTTTCACTGTGTATTCGAATGTATTCCTATTACACTTTCCTGATTATATACAACTGAATACAGAACTCTGTTCTCTTTTGCTTACATTTTTCTTTTCTGCAAATAGTTTCCATGATTTGGTCAAATACAATTAATGAAGCCCATAGTGAATTGAAAATACAAGGGATGATCTTTGCCATGCAACACAACACCTCAAGAGACTTCTACAAATAATATCCTTTTCCTCACTTCAAAACAGTTGTCTGCTCCCAGGATAACTTTGGTATAGTCAGTATTGGACCCTTAGCCCAGTGAAACTTCTTGTTGTTGTTGTTGTTTACTTTATTTTGAGTAGGCTGTTCTACCTAGCTTTTTCAGCTAATTTAGGCCTACTATGCATGCCGCATCCAGGTATGGGACCCCTAGTTTAACGTTCCTCCCGGTCCCATTGAAGAAAGCAAAATTCAAGGCTTTTGGCCCAAAATTCCATGCATACATTCTTAGTATATAAGGAATTAAGGGGCATACAGATTGAATATGGCTGTACATAAAGTGAGGCTCTCATATAAGCTTTAGCTCAATCTCCTTAAAAGATTCCTTCTCCTTAAAAGATTCCTTGAAGATCCCTTTTTACTCTTCTACACCATGGATAGCAAGCAAACATTTGCAGTTGCCAGGAACTTGCATACCTTGGAACACAGAACTTTCTGCAAATTCTTGATAGAAAACAAAGTATTTTGTCTTTCTTCAGAAAAGAGTGTTCACTTAGCTCTTTGATAACCAAAACGACGACGAACACTTTCAACTTCAGTCCAGAAGATTAGACACTAAGAGCTTACTATATTAAGTTGCAACCTATAAGCGATGCTCTATGCAGCTCGTTTTGAAACTCATTACAATAATATTCCTTCCACATACAGTCTGCGTCTGGGACGTAGGAAGCACTCGAAAAGAGGGGGAAGCATGCATTCAGTGGCACTCTCCAAAGAAATGGCAACTTTATAATTTGTGAAGGGGATTCTAGCAAGAAATTTGACAAATTCTGAGTTATCTTTTCAGTCAAAGGCCTTTACCATTATTGCTGCATGCACACTTGCTATATTCTCTTGAGTAAATCAAAACTGAAATATTATAGAATCGTCTTTCAGCCCATAAAACAATTAGGTAGATATTCAGTAGGCACTGGGACACCTGTCTGCATTAAGCCTAGATGTGCATAGAATGTCATGCCTTGTTCGAAAATATGCGTGTTAGACTCAACATTCACTACATGCTTTTTTATAAGAAAAAAGTTTATAAGAAAATGAGGCTCAAATCGCCAAAATCTTAAGAAAATCTTAAGAAAATCACGAGGCTCAATTTCCAAAAATTAAGTGTTTTTATAGGCCAAAAATCGGTATTTCATCCTTATTGCATTCAAAATGTTAAAGATGGAATTCAAATTCTAGTATACAATATCAATAACGAAAGTGTAAACCATTACAGTCAGATTATTTCAGTAGAAGTTAAGAAAAATTTAAGAAAATCTCAGGCTCAATTTCGGGAAAAGTTAAGAAAATTGAGGCTCGGGCAAAATAATGGTATTCTTCTAAAAAAAATGTGTACATCAAGGAAGTTTGAAACAGAGGCATAGCTACGAGATGTGTTGAAAAATTTCTCAGTTGTTTGCATAATGATTTTTCTTCAGAGATCAGCACTTTCTTGTAGATTAAAAAAATAAAACTAAATTCTAACATTTCGTGAAAAAATACTCTCATGTATGCTACAGCATTAAGTCTATAAATTTCATAGAAATATATGATAATATAACCATGTTCAAATACTATAAAACAAACAAAACTACCAGCAGCAAAGTGTCATAAAATATTGCAAGGAAAACTTTTACCAAAATAAACTGTGTAAAGGTTGTCGAATTTTTTCAGCACCAATAGCAACTGGGAAGAAAATAGTTTATGAATGGCACGACAAATATGAATAGCAAAGCATACGCCATTACTACTTCTCCAAATTTCACAGCTACAAGGGTTCCACTTCTCTCAATATCGTAATTTCTATGGCAATTTATTTCAGTCAACTTCCTCTACTTCCAAATGCTGGAAAACATCCTAATTCTAGTTAAACGAATTAACTCCAGCCAATTCGATAACAGCCACTCAATAAGAAACAAAATAACAGAATTTAGAATTAAGTTCAAGACTTATCTAAGTAGTTTATCTTCCAACATATTTATTTTTGGAACTGTTTTTTGGTATTGTAATAGCCTACTAGCCTTAGGGAAATATGGCTAAATATGTGAGTGTGTTGCTCATTAGTTTTCCTAAGTCACTGGTGGTCCAAACTCGCTTTTTTTGAATATCAACAATAGCTGAAGACCACTTCATGATAAATTTCTCTCTAATGTGTGCATATCTGTCGTTGCCGCATCAATCAAAAACTAACTTCAAATTTCACGGACATAAAATGTAAAGACTGTTATCCATTGACTCCTGCCTAAATAATTTTAATTAATACATTCTAAACCCTGCTTCATGCGCCGTCTACATGCCGTATCATAATCAAAGATCTGGAAAACATTGATAATACGCCAAGTATGAATTAAATACAGTATAGAAAATTGATGGACTATAGAAAAGGTGATGGAGCACAAATCGATTTGAAAATGCCTATCTATGTACGGCGTATAAACTATCTCAACTTTCAAGGGAAAAATTAGATGTTTCAATGGAAGTAAATATGATACACAATAAAAATGGCGTCCTAGGAATTTCTTACTTTGGTCTTAGTTCCACTATACAGAATCGGCATTGGAGCGTTGTGAATTTCATGCTGTTTTGAATCATAAGGCAGTAGTTTTGGAAGAAGGTGGAGTAGCTTATAGAGGGCATGTTTCCTGTGCGTTCTACGGTTCGAGCCTGACTCGATGCCCTGACTAAATGCTCTCTCACTGTTCACCCAGCAGCAAATGGGTACCTGGTGGCAACACTGGGGAAATAAAGGCGGCGAGGAAAGGAACTGGCCACCATAACTTGCATGCCGATGGCTCAGGATAAGTGTCCTCTCTAACAGGCACTCCACTTCGTATGAAAGTATACGGGAATACCTTTTCTTAAGTTCTGTAGTGTTGCGATACTATTTAAAGCTTGGTACTAAAGTGGAAAGTTGAAATTTTCATTCTACCTCCAAATCGGAGTGATTTTAACAACGATTGCATGCAGGGGCGTAGCTAGCTGTGAATGACATCCCCTTCAACCTTCAGTGGCATCCCCCTCAAACTTCAGTGACATCCCCATCAACCTTCAGTGATCTCTTCGGCAAATTTAGATTCAATGACTTTCTTCAGTAAATGACTACTTGCTGTGCCATGACTTAGCTAAAAAAACGAGTTGAAAATGCCTTCTCTGGGATCAATACAACTTATAAAAATCAAAACGCTCTTATGACAATCCGGTATGAAAATCAAAACGCTCTTATTTTGGCAATCAGGTATGAAAATCAAAACACTGTGATGGTAGTCCGGTATGAAAATCAAAACGCTCTGATGGCAATCCGGTATGAAAATCAAAACGCTCTGATGGCAATCTGGTATGAAAATCTAAACGCTCTGATGGCAATCCGGTATGAAAATCAAAACGCTCTGATGGCAATCCGGTACGAAAATCTAAACGCTCTGATGGCAATCCGGTATAGTGCAATAAGAGCCTTAGGACTTGATTCTCTGTCGATAATAAATATCTAAATACACCTCAGCACGTTACAACTACTATCAAACACTAAATTACAATATGATTTCAAGTACTATCCAAACATATACATATATATTCGATTTTCATCTGCATGCAGCCCACTCCCCTAAACGCCCATCACATCTGAGGGCCCCATTTGGTCACGTGAATTGTTCTAAATGCCGCTGATGTACACTGAGGACGGTTTGTTGTGCTTCGTTTCGGCCTACGTGCAACTCTGTATCCATTCTACAAAGAAAATTCCTAATGCTAAAAGCCATACACCAAGATAGACTTCATATATAGATATTTTCACAAACTATATATCAACTACTACAACTATTAACCGGAGTGATGGCCCAGTGGTAGTGCATCTGCTTCACAACCGGTAGGTCGTGGGTTCGAGTCCCGGCCGAGTCATACCAAAGATTTTTAAAATGGTACTCACTGACTCCTCGTCTGGCGCTCGACATATGAGAATGGAATGGGAAAGTTAAACTCGCGGACTTACCAGTGGACAAGCCCCCCGCTTTAGCTTTCACTGCATTCGCAGAAGCGTGGCCTAGGGCTATAGAAACGGAGATAGGCGCCGCCCTATGCGCCATTGGGCGCGGGAAAGGACTTTGACTTTTTTGACATCAACTATTGTCCACTTGTATGGATGCTCCACAATAGAAGGGCTATTGGCAAGCTAAATAACGTCTATGAGAGTGCTTTGCGTATTGCATGTAAAGATAGTGGAAATAATTCTTCAAATAATCTCAACAAATCCCTATATATCAATGGAATTTTACAGTTCTCATGATAGAAATATTCAAGAAACATAACAACCTTAATGAAACTTTTATGAAAGATATCTTCGCAGAACAAAGAGCTATTATAGCCTGCGAAATCCACATCATTTGCAACTGCCAAAAGTAAGAACAACAATATATGGCACAGAAAATATTCAGTTTAGAGGCTGCTTCTTCTGGTCGTCACAGTTCAACAAATTGAAAGACAGTGACACTTTGCAAGAGTTTAAGAGAAGAATAAAACAGTGAATTTGTTGCAACTGCAGATTATGCACAGTTTTTATTATACATTTTGGGTTGTTCGATTAGTTTGTATTTAACAATTATTTGTAATTATATCGTTTTAGTTTTAGCTTTAGTTGGCCTTAAATAGCTTTCTCTTAAGCTGAATAGAGAAAGGCAACTGTAGATAAATTGATGATGATGATGATGATGATGATGATGATGATGATGATGATGATGATGATGATGATGATGATGACGATGATGATGAT
>WIPJ01002177.1:62406-80258 GCA_018155075.1 Cassiopea andromeda
TATATATATATATATATATATTTATTTATTTATTTATCTATTTATATCGATTCCTCTACAATCCAGTTCTATAAATAGTCTCACAAACACAACATCTCATTAAAACACATCCTAACTCTATCTTGTCTACTCAGCACTCTCTTTCCTCAACTCTAACATTGGCATGCAACTAAGCTCCTTACCAGACCTCTCCACACATGATAATTTTGCTACCCCTGAAAAACGGGCCTGGCTACGGGCTTGATTGTCAAAGGTCTAATAACCGAATCGCCATACAGTTTGATTTTGAAAAGAACTCCGTCGTAGATTTAAAAAGCCGAATTTTATGGTGCGGCGTTAGTGAGAGGGCTTTGTTTTTTAGAGGGCGGCCTTCCCAAATGAGCGCTGCAACGATTGTGTGAAAATGTTGTAAAGCTCAAAAAAGATGCTCAAAATACCCTCATTCATTATAGGAACTTTTTAACGCAAGGATATTTAGACGGCAGTGTCTCCTGCAAATGTGTGGCTAGAAATGCGGCCTTCTATGGAATTCTATTCTATTCAACGGTGGCCTTTTTCAAGGTGCGGCGATTACTAGAGGGGATATGGTATATTCTGTATAAGATAAAATTTCACAATAATTCATTCATTTCATTTAAAACTTGTTTATATAGGGTTACAATTCAGTAGCCTGATTTACAATTGGCCCTGTGAAAAAAGAAAACCTAAATACAATATATCTAACATAATATGATCTAGATAAAGGTAGTCCCGTATACTATCGTACGTAGGGAAGTGCCTGTTAGAGAGGACACTTATCCTGAGCCAACGGCATTTGAGGTAGGGTGGCCAGTTCCTTTCCTCGCCGCCTTTATCTCCCCAGTGTTCTCACTGGGAACCCAATTGCTACTGGGTGAACAGTGAGCAAGCGTTCAGTCAAGGCATCGAGTCGGACTCGAACAGTAGACCTTCCGCATGGAAGGCATACGCTCTAACAAATATGATACCTACATATGTATAAACAATTACAGTGCAATCAAAAACCAAGCTAAAAATACAAGCCAGCCCATGCAATTAATCTTGGAATCCTTCAATGATTACTTGAAGCAATGAAAAGAGGGCGCTAGTTTTGCTCTTAAATCACGATTACTCCACTTGCTCCACGAAAAGCAAAGGATTTTGCCCATAAGACGCTTTCATACGGAGTATTAGTAGATCAGCCGCAGAATTCTGAAGTAAAGTATAGAAGAGGAATAAGTATATACATATAACAATATTGAAGCACATAATGAACTGTTATAAAGCATAAAAGACACCCTACTTGAGAACCGTCGAGACTCAAGTTTCTTATAGAGCGGTAAAATGCATAGTTTCACCTAATCCTAAGTAAAACGATACTTTAAGGCCCCATTCACACTATACCGGATTCATTTTGTACCACATTTTGACCGAATCCGATATCAAAATTTTACATTGTTCACACTACTCCGCTTCATTCACATCACAAAACCTTTTGTTTAGAGGAACTTTTCATGGCAACTGTCACTGCTTGAAAATTGATTGACGCTCGAAAAGAATCTGACTGCAGCTCAAAGAGAGCTTCCGGAGCGACGATGTATTGGATTCACGCATTCATACTACGTCAAAAGTGATCCGATATCAAAAGTAATCCGATACATACCACTTTCACAGCGGAATGATTTCACTCCGCAAAAGCGATACGGAGCATATCGTATTCATCTGGTGTAGTGTGAATGGAAGGCCTATCTTATATAGCAAGTAATCCGATACGTGATGAATCCGGTATAATGAAGACAGAACATTTTAGACCTTGTAGAATGACCAGAAAAAATTATCGAGCTACATTCAGGGTAGTAGTTTACGGGGGCGGAACAAGGGGACCGAAGGCATGGCCCCCTAAACGGCAATGTTTTTATAGCAAACAATGTTATTAAAACTATATAACAATGAGAATGACCATCATCATCATACGCACCACGTATTACATTTTTTGCATGAGAAACTAACCATGGACTGACCCAGAACTCCTCTCTTACTGAAACAACGTTGTACAAACTATAGCTCTTTTTTATCATTATTATTATGTTTATTATTATTTTTGTTGTAAGCCAGCCAAGTACAGATTGCCTTTTTAGCGAGATTTGCACTTGTAATACTTAATGGGATATTATATATGAAGTTTGAAAAAAAAGAAACTTTTCACATGAAAAAGACAATGTAGGCCCACTCCAAAGTCAAGCTCTGGATCAGCCCCTAGCTGCAAAGAATTCTGAGAGTTAAAGAGGCGCAGGCCCTAGTTATTTTTCAACAATTTGGGTACTTAAAGCCGCCATAGTCTTTCTAGCAAATATCGTAAATTTAGCAAAGCAGGATAACAAAAAAGGTCTTTACAGATGAGATTATGGTTAAATTTTCACAACACAGACTGCCATTTTATTTTTGCTTGAGTACACTCAGTTCACAACGAACATGGCAGTAATAAAAGCGTCTGCAACAACAGCAACAACAAGGGGAGGGCTACCCCTTCCTCCTCCACCTTGGACCTCTACCGGAGCTCCCTAGAGAATAATTTAGCTCACATTCAAGGGAAATTTACTTGCAATTTGTAAAAGAAAGCTGGAAGCTAGAGTTTACATTTTCCAAATACGTTTTAGCATTTGCCGCAGTATTACCGAAAAGGGGAAACAAAGAAGTGCAAGTTCCAGTCTAATTTCACAGCAAAACAATGGCCTATCCGATGTAGATTGGGGTTAGGCATTCATACTACGTCAAACGTCATCGACAACTCAAAAGGGCCCCAAACCTTTAGACGCCCAACGAGACCCCTGGGAAGTTCTCGGGAGATAATTTTTGCAGCATTTGGTGTTACAGCTAAAATGGGCCTCACTTTATTAGCTTCCTAAGGGCTCCAAATTGCTCTGTTTACACCACTGCCGCAGATTCGAAATCCAATTATCATTTTCTTTCCTTGTCGATTTCATTTGGGGGTGTAGAATTTCGGCTTGGACCATATGTTCCTCTATCGACATTTGTGCCTCTATTCAGTTCGTATCTCACCATGTGAATTGGTGAAAGGTCATATAGTTCTTTATAGAATTCAACTTTTTTATTTGAATTCAATTTGATTCAACAATGTTTATCCAATACACAGGATTCATCTTTCAAGAATTTAGCTGCTTCAATCCATGCCGCAGAATGTGAAATGGGCAAAGGTGACCTTTGAAAGACTTTTGAATCAAAATTTCGTTTGTGAATTATTTCCCAATGTTGCCATTGCACTAAAAATATACCTGTGTATGTTCGTCACCAACTGCAAAGAAGAGCGCTCCTTTTTCAAAGCTCGAATTAATACTGAATTACTTAAGAAACTCAATGGGCAAAAGAGGTTGTCGTCTTTGGTCGTTCTGTCGATAGAAAGCAAGCTATTGAGAGGCATCGATTTCTCCTCTGTGAGTCTAGGAAAAGGTCTAATGTACCTTCATAGTTCTTAGAGAACAAGTTCTGATGCCAAACAAACAGAATTTTTTCCCTCCCTATCTTTATCTATGAGACTTCTAATAGCGTCTGGAGTTTCATTATGTAACTGATAATACAATGGGCCTATTCACTCTCCTTGCAAATGAAGTAAATATCAGTAGTTTCGTTAGTCGGTGCACGTGATCAGGAGGCCATTTTGGTACTCGTGCCAGGTCTCTCGCTGATCACGTGCTAGACCTATTCATTCGAAATTTTTGTTCTTGTACTTTTTCCTTTTAACTTTATATGGACATTTTTGAACCGAGATTTATATATTGTCTTTCGTATGTAAAATTTATAAGTAACTTCTGCTACAGAGAGTTGAAAAGTGAATTTGCCGAGATAAGACGCAATTTTCGGACGAAAGATTTAAATGAAAAGTTAGACGCTACAAGCCAAAAGCCGAGACGCTGTGACAGGCTACAAGTTGCCGAGTTTATTGATTCTACAGTTGAAGTGTTCTTGACCTTGTCGTTTGCAAAGTTGACGAAAGCAGTTGCGTATTCTCAACGTCAGACGCTCTTGGCTTTTAACTTGTCACAAAGTCTCGACTTTTGGCTTTTAGATTCTAAAACTTTCGTCCAAAAATTGCGTCTTATCTCGACAAAACCTTTACCGGCGAAAAACAATAGATACATCTCGGTCCAAAAATTGTCCATATAAGGTTAAAACGGAAACGTTACAAGAAGAAAAGTATCGAATGAATTGGTTGTTCACCTGATCAGCGAGAGACCTGGAACGAGTACCAAAATGGCTCCCTGATCACATGCACGGACTAACGAAATTGTTTTTACGCTACTAACAGCAATTGACTCTAACAATGAGGGTTGTGTAGAGGAAAGCACATCAATTTATTTCCTCCAGCCATGATTTTAAATTTCAAACCCAGGACCGAATAGACGCAAATTCAACATGGGAGGCTATTTTGCCATAGTACTTTGTATAATAATCCATTTTAGCCACTTTTCCGCTTTGAAGATAAGTTGTTTGTACATTAGGTGAGAAAGAGAGTTGACCGAGCGTTAAGGCTAAAATTGCATTCTATTGTGGTAAAACTATTTTCAAAAAAGACAAATTGTCAGTATTCATATGACAGATACTGCTTTTGTATTTGCTAATAAAAATTTGTTTTCTATATTATATGAGCGAAAATTAATAACATACATAACATCCTTCTAATAGAAAATGTGCATTTACTAGCGTATATAACATCCTTCAAATGTCTGCTATACATGAATTAAAGAGCATTTCGTCAAAGAGTTTTTGCCTGCCTCCATGTAAAATTTCATAAACCATTGTGTTCTGCTGTGCTGTAAGATCTTCTATTGATTACACCATGAGAGCTTTGACTCCTTAAATTTCAAAAAGATGTCGATGTTGATTTTTTGGATCAAATGATGGTCTTTCACGGTCAAGATGAAATACAACCCATCCAAGCGCACAAATAGATTTAGGCTTAAGATAGGGTTAGAGCTTGGGAAAGCGTAGAGGGTAGGATAGGGGATGAAGGTTGTGATTAGGGTTTGAAGTAGGGTAAAGGATAGGGCTTTTCAAGAAATTTTTCGGGGCATTTTGCAATCATAAAGGCTATTCACACGTTCTGATGGATTGCAATTTATCTCGACAGTCATTCACACATTAGAGAGTGGCAATTTTTACTGTATATGAGATCCTCAATTCTTCTTTCATTTCAATTCATTTTTGATTTCATTTTAAATTGTTAAGGAGGGTTGCTCTTCAGTTTTACCTGGTTTTCAAGAGGCCCTCCGCTATAAATTACAAACTGCTACACAACCAAAATAAGTAAATAAATGACCTAATTAAAAATTGAGAGTAAAATACAAAGTAAAGAAGTTTATCTAATTTTATAAAGTAACTATGTAAAAATAAACGAGCTGACACAATATTAAAATCAAGCTGCTTCATTCTCTCTCAGAGACGTAATGTAGCGGGTAAACGAACCCTGAGGCGGTTGGGAGCGAACCTAAAAATTAACAAGCGGTTTCTACGCAAGCAAAATTTTTGGCTAATTCGTCAGCTGTTGCGATGTCTTTGTTCACTCCTGGCGTAGGCAAATTCCCTAAAGAAACACGAAAGCTCAAAGGAGTTCAACCAATCAGTAATTTGCTGAGAAAAAACTGAGGGCACTCTTTTCGGTCCCGTTTGAGTTACCCAAATTCGTTACAAATGTCGCTGATTGGAAACACGCTTGAAGAATTCCCTGAAGATATCACTGAGAAATATTCTTGGCCTTTAGGGACCCAATAGTATAGAAAGACAATCAAATTACCACGCTTGACTTGCTCGATTTCAATGTGTTTGCTTTTTGTATCTTCGGGTGTTCTCCCCTCAAGTCCTCTTCTACAGTGGAGACCATGATGCGAATACCATTTTCCAGTGAGAACATGATCGTTATGAATTGATGGTCTGCAAAAGAAATAACGTGATCTAGGCGAATAGATGCAACGTCGAGAAATATTTTACTTTGGAATAAATGAAAGATGCCTACTGTACTAAAGGGCTGTTGTACTAAAGGAAACTAATTTCGATTAGGGAGTTAACGGCTGAAAGCTACAGTTGATCTTACTCTATAAAACATCCTAGAGCTTGAAGCATTGGAAACCATGAAGCCCCATTGACCTTGAGGCCCTGGAGCAATTTGCCTCTTATATCTCCCCCCTTTCAGTAACTCTGCAATCCTATATTTATCAACTCCTTCTACTACTTTTCACTGTATGTTTGTTGTGAGACTCTCCAACATGTTGATGTAGCCGCCATCTTGAATTTCTGAAAGATGGTAAATGCGCAAGCGCGCATTGCGGCTGGGAGAATCAAACAGGAAGACTTTACACGCTTGTGTTGGCAAGACGTGTTCGTAGGTCTGAGGAACCAATTGTGCAGGTAAGACGTTTTTGTAGGCTTGAGGAAAGTGGTTTGTTTGATTATTTGTACTATGTGTACATTTAACTAGTGTACTATTGTGTACGTTAACTAGTTGTTAGTAGTTTTAATACTGTATTACAGAACTGTCTAATACATTTTGTAAGGTGGCGTTGGATTGTGACAAGGGGAGGTTGGAGGTCACCTTAGCTTTAATAACAATTTTATTAATTAATCTAATTGCTTATGGGCGAGCAAATTGTAAATCTATCATTAACAGTAAATATTAGTCTCTGCCAGCTTAGTTCTTGGACATTTGTGTCACACATCAGTAAAGATTTTATATAAACTTATATTTCAAACACTTCTATTCCTAAACGATAATTCAAGCAGTTTTCTAGGAGAGACAGTTATTAACCATGAGGGATGGACTGCCAGTCGGGTCATTCAGGCGAATGCCTAAAGGCAGGCTGCATGAAGTGAACGATAACATCAAATTCGGAATATGGAGAGCTTTGTAATGTATATATGAAAGAACTGGCATTAAATCGCTGGAATTATCACAAATTTACAGCCTTTTTTAGCATCTCTGTCCACTGATTTATGAAATAATTGGCAATAAAAATATCACTGTCTGTGTCTGTGTAAAGAGCTACGGCAACAGATGGGCTCGATGTAACTTCCTGAAATCCCACTCCCGTCACCACTTGTGAAATGTGGGATGCATACAAAGAAATATCTCAATTATGCTCTTTCCATCTCATACTTTATTCAACATTTCACTGAAATCTTCTAAAGGCATCTGCAGAGCAGATAGTACGCTATCCTTCACTATCATTCAGAAATACTATTTACAGCCATCTGGGAAATTTTCAATACAACCAATTGCCCAATCTACAGCTGTTCTTGTAGATTTACATCGAACTCCATTGCTTTGGCGTCGTAGTATTTCTATCTGCATATTGCTGCCAATGTACTCCAAGGAAGAACATCTTAGATAAGCATCGGAAAAAACCAAACTTATTCTCCGCAAGGACACTTTACTAATGAGGAATACAGATGCTCGCAACATTCTCTATCCATAGAAAAATGAGTCACTGGAATATCAAAATAGAATTTTAGCATTGTTTACATAAATTTTGAATTGCAGTCTTCCATCTTCGCATTGCTTAATCAGTCTTGCTTATAACTTCTATGTTACAACCATAACTGTGCTACTAACGACGTTGTCCTTGTCTGCTATTCCTATAGCCCTTTCATGTATACTATTTATCTTATTATGAAAACTTCTGTAGTGAAACATCCAAATAAATGAGCAATAGCAAAACTGGTGCATTACGAATACTTCATCAACGATATTAGCTTGTCGTTTTCTACGCAGATTGAAATACGTGTAAGTGCATGAAGCTTTTGATTAGCTTTTAGAAAGTGCTTAAACGTGTTTTTTAAAAAAATAGCTTCTTATCAAGAATGATGCTCAATAACTCATCGTAGAAAGTGAACTTTGTATGTATTGCTAGCTTGCTAACATAATACTCAAAATTTTTTGTATATAGAGGTCTATAAGTACGACAACTTTGGTGAATGGGAAAAGGACCAAAGTTCAAAGGTATCTGTTGTGACACCACCTT
Source organism: Cassiopea andromeda (assembly GCA_018155075.1). Classification (NCBI taxonomy): domain Eukaryota; kingdom Metazoa; phylum Cnidaria; class Scyphozoa; order Rhizostomeae; family Cassiopeidae; genus Cassiopea; species Cassiopea andromeda. Next base: position 70,434 of record WIPJ01002177.1, read on the forward strand.
TAAGAAGCAAGGAAGAGTCATACCAGACAACTGTCTACTCAAAAAGAATTTTTAAGACCAAGGAGGAATTGAGGCAAATATCTTGTGTTGAGAATCTGCAAAGAATAAGCTATGAACCAAAGTATCTTCATCATATTTTACCAACAGAAATTGAAATGTTATACACGGAAATGAAATAAACAAAATGTTTTTAAATCTTGCAAGAATACCTGGATCTACGTTGACCACTTCAATATTCTGGACTTCCAATGACTTGAGGCGTCTCGCAATTTGCATAGATCGCGTTATTTTTGCTGTAGACGGTTTGCTTTGAACCAAAGGTTTTGGAGAGATACGATAGTGACAGAATCTGTCGAAGGCAAATGGAATTATCATTTTTAACTTTTGTTCAAAGAAGTTTGGAATAAAGGCTAATGGACTAATACAGCCTCCCTGGAGCAAATCCCACAGCGATAATGAAAAGAATAATAACGATAATTGCAATACTGTAAGTTCTCTATTAATTCCCCTGGGGGCTTATTGATTTCAAGCATTCTAGAGGGGGGCTTATTGGAGAGATGGAGGGCTTATATAAGAGAGATATCATAAATTTCTTGAATATTTTCAATACTTAATTTACTAAATATTTGCTGTTTGAACATAGAGACCAACATGCATATTGTTTAGTTCACAGCAGAACAAACAAAATTGAAAAATTGTGTGGTAACCATTGATATAGAACGTTTTTGTCCGCAGTAAGTCATTGAATGACTTTGATTCTTGATAGGCTAAGAACTATTGCCTGTGGAGAGTGATCAAGCTTAGTTTACCTATAATATGCTTACTTCTATGAAGCTTACTAACGCTTGATAGTACTCAATACTTTCTAAGGGAGGGCTTGATACATTTCTTGGTCCAGAAGGGGGCTTATTGGAGATGGGCGCTTAGTTGAGAAGGGAGCTAAAAAGAAAATTTACGGTAAGACTAACAACGCGCGATCTGCTGACCAACTGCACATGAGCCTGCAGGCCAGCGGAATAGAGTATTGTTTAGCATGTCAAAATTGCCTAGAAAATGTACCAAAATATTTTTTAAACTCCGTATCAGCATAGAAAACCATCACTCCAACTAGAAATTTAGGATGGTGTGATGAAACATTAATTCAAAGCATACGTTTTTTATAGATTTTTCATAATTTTTCAACAGTGCCTTGCTTTATTGCGAGTTGCATTCATAAATGTTAATGTACATCCAATCCAAACATTCATGAATTTTTATATAAATTGTAGCATAAACACTTTTTGCAGTCTGCTTCTAAAAGGGCATATTTTGGCCAATGAATTTGACCTCTGTGGTCACATGATTGTTGCTATGACAATGTCAATTCTTCTGTCACAACCCTTCATGGTAGTGAATACTTTTGGAAAGTCTGAGCTTGGTAGCTCCAATACATACAGAGATGCAACACTTTTTCACAATATTCATGAATTTCCTGGTTAGGGCTGTGCCTTAGAGAAGCTGAGAAACTAATAATGAAGCTCAATACAATAACTTTTGTGAAATTTCAAATAAAACCATATACAGCATAATCTAATACATTTTAAAGAAAAGAATTAATTCCAGTGAAAGTACGAGGAATTATTAATGCAATATCCAGACATTTAGCGAGATGACATAGGCACGTAACTACGGAAGATGTCCTTTTATCTAGACCTCAGAATGTTTCTGCAGAACATCGAAATGTCATTTTCTCTGTAAAATTTTGAAGCTTCTTTTGAGTTGGGAATCGTAATATGACTCATTACACGTGCAAGTAGCAAAATCAGGAAAATCCCTGAAGCATGTCTGCCATTTTTTGGATCTGGCAAATATTGTTCCAATCTACATCATGTTTCTTTGTATTGGGTTAGACCCTATGCTCGGCACTTCCTAGTTACATGCCTGTGAAGTACTTACTTTCTCCAATAATGAAGCAAGCTGGAGAAGACACAGATCGCAGCCTCATGAAATAGCCCTCGTTCGATGAAACCTCCTCTAACATGGCTTAAGATATTATCAGCAATGTCTGGAGAGATATTTATCTGCATTGAGAACAAAATTCAAAATTAATGTACTTGAAAGGTTCAGGATCTAGCTCATAGCAACTCTCTTATTCAGAAAAACAGACGCACAGGTATGCGTCAACGCACAGGAACACAAGCACACGCAGACACACACGCAGGGCGTTTATTGGCCCTCTCTTTGGCATCTCCTTCAAGCACCTGCGCCTTTCTCTCTTCACACATTCATCTTATACCTCTCTTTGGCACGTTTCTTTATTTTCCCTCGTCTCTCCCTATTGCCTCTCCCATACCATTCTCGCCTCTCAAGTCCCTAATTTAAAATTAAAATGGGAGACAGGAAACCAATAGTTTGCAAACTTAGTTGTTCGAATTTAGTGGTTCCAATAAAACTGTTCGAATTGTGTAACTATTATACACTTCAGCAGATCTTTCTGCACGCATCTAGCATTTCAAATATTTCTGAGTGGTGAATGTGAAAGAACTTTAAGTTTGTAGACTGTCTTCTGGCACATTCACTCCTTCACACTTAGGCCATCAACGTGATATGACAAAAGCGAAAGTAGATAAATCAAGGTAAAGCAGTAACGTCAAAAACATTTCTGCAAACCATTTCTACGCTATTTTTCACTCCAAAACAAATCAAATTGCTTCATTATGAGCTCTGTTTTATGCCAGCAAGTACAACACCCAGAGACAAAATCAACAACAAAAAATTATAAAAATAATTGTTTCATATTACTAAGAAATATTTTGCCATTGTCTGCATACAGAAAGATAAAAATACTGCAATGGGCAGTCCCTGGAGAAATAGGAAGAAGAACAGAGGCTTTCAAATTGATCAATCAAATAAGAACTCTTATTTCAAAGTCCCAAAGGGAGTTTTTGGTGTCAAAACCCGAGCGACTGGCACAATGAGAGGACTTCGTATTTAGTCAAGTCAAAAAGTCAAAGCCCTTTCCCGCGCCAATGGCGCATAGGGCAGTGCCTGTCTCCGTTTCTATAGCCCTAGGCTACGCGTCTGCAAATGCAGTGAAAGCTACAGCGGGGGGCTGGTCCACTGGTAGCTCAGCGAGCTTAACTTTCCCACTCCATTCTCATATGTCGAGCGCCAGACGAGAAGGCAGTGAGTACCATTTCAAAAGCCTTAGGTATGACTCGGCCGGGGCTCGAACCCAAAACCTACCGGGCTGCAAACTTTCTATCCGGAAGATCAAAGAGATCTGGAGAATAGTCAGAAAGACTGTCCGTATTCCATATTCTTCTTTCAGAAAATTTGCCAGAATGAAACGGATTTCTGCCTAAAGGAGGGAGACAGCAAACCCGCCTTCTCCTGTTATTAAGGACAGGCATTGAAACTAACAATTTGATCTTATATTCAATTAGCTATGGTGCTACTCAGGTCTGTGTTGCTCTATCCCAACCGACGCAAACACTCCCCCCTCCCAACATATCCATTAGATCCACCGAGTGAGTGTGAACTTACCTGTATTTTTGGGGGTACTTGCGAATCAATGAAGCAATCAACAATTGCTTTTGCTTTACGTGTGATGATGACTTCGTCATATTCCATGTACGCGCCAAGTTTCGCACATATCACCACGGCGTCAGCAAAGTCCTTGAACCTATAAATATAAATATACATAAATAACTATACAAAAAGACTTTAGCTGGCATCATTAGACGTCAATTTGATGATGGTAGTTTTTACTTCCACCCCTCAAAAAGTGAAATTTCCCCCCAAGAGGGACTTCCCCCAGGTTGGGAAACATTACACTATGAAGTTTCTTCCAACCTTAACGGGAACAAGGTGGGTGAGTGCTCACTCTGCCCTTTTAACATACAGATCAATGAGACAACAATTGGCAAATGGGCCTTTTCTTGCATCTAGAGAGCAGTTAACAATAGTGAAATTTCCAAACCCCATCTTTTCTCGTCTGAAGAACTTTGTTCCCAATTCATCCTTTAGGTGGGTCTCCACGAGACGAATTTTTTGACGTTCTTCTGAAACCTTCGTGACATGTGTGCGGTAGGAACCAGAATCGTCAGGACGATCCTCACGTGCTCGACAAAAAGTTGGAACCAGTCAAACGTTTCGTCGAGCGCTTCACGATCCCGTTGAAGATCTCGTTAACGATTCCGTTTACTGCTCTGCACGTGCCATTGTGAGATTTTCAAGCGATTTTTATGACGATCGTCATAAAATTGGTCTAGTGAAGATCGACCTTGACGAATCTTGCAGCATCCCATTTACAAACAAGCCTGGATTAGAGTATATTTAGTTCCACTCTTTCTTACCATTTTCAAGCTTCTCGGTCTATGTACCTTCTTTGTCTAATATAATCATTAAGCTAGCAGAGCATTCCTCAGTCACCCCCCTCCCCCTCCCCCTAAATGACCCTCTGTGTCCTCTTACAAATCAATGCTCGTTACAGGCCTAGGCAGCATGTCCATGGAATGTCACAATGTACCAAATACCTCAGGATGCCATACAATACAGCGAATTGCCATCAAATATATAGCAAAGATCAATCAGAAACATTCTGTAGGTTTTGGTCATTTTCTATAAAATATTGCACAATACTATCTCAATTCTATTCCATAAAAACTACGTATTTCTTTTGAATTCTCTTTCTACAAACTGTTCCTATCTTCTTTCGATCAGTGAAATCACTCCTACGGAGCTCCTCCGCAGTTTCTCACACATACTATGAAATATGACAATAATGTCAAAGTTTCATTACCTGGCGACTTCGGTCCAGAATCTCAAATCATTCAATAATTTTCCTGTGTCTACAACTCTCCCTCTGATGACCAGATCTCGATGGTCTTTCTCTTTGCCTAAGCAAAACAACGACAAGAACATGATTTCCACCAAAATTATAATCCAATTTGTTCTCTCTTATAACCTCACTATATAAAAGTCATTGTGTAGTTTTGTTTCATGAAACTTACAGGGCAAAATGATGTTCCACGTTGTCCAGATTGACTAAACTGTACTTGCTTACCTATGTACCTTCAATGGATTGATGGATGGATTGATGGATGGATTGATGGATGGATGCATGGATGGATGGATACATGGATGGGTGGATGGGTAGATGGATGGGATGGATGGATGGATGGATGGATGGACGGACGGACGGACGGACGGATGGCTGGCTGGCTGGCTAGATGGATGGATGGAAGGATGGATGGATGGATGGATGGATGGATGGATGGATGGATGGATGGATGGATGGATGGATGGATGGATGGAGTCAAAAATAAAGTCATCATTTAGTGAAAGACCCATCAGGTACTCATAACCTCATTGCCAATCTAGGGCAAACTGTTACAATTTGCAAAATCCTCACTTTAAAATCATTTTATAGCACATCAATACTTGAATAATTTTTACTTTGAAGATTAAAAGTAAATATTCTCATTAAAAGTCTATCTCACTTTTTTTAATATTCCTTTTGTGTTCCATAATCAAGAAACTCTGAAATTCCTTCACCAAGCTGCTATTTGAGACGCCTCTTACGAAACTAGCGATGTGTTGCGAGAAAAATTTCCAAAAGTCAATCTGTAGAGTGGAAAATAAATATAGATTTTAATATCTGGTTTCAATTACAGTGATAAAACCAAGATACGCAGGACCAGGGGGTTATGATGGTGGTATGGGGGTTCAACACCTCTCAGATGACCAAAACAGATCATCTTGGACAATGTTCTCCGAAAGAGCAACGTGGCATAACATGCCCCCTTTTCCATTGATGTTCCACACTCTTTTTTCGAGTATTATGCTTCACACCTCCCAGCAAATGGAAAATCTAGTTTGGCACCTACTAGTGACTTCTTGAGATGCAGTAGGCTTGTGGTGTCATCTCAATGTTTTACAATAATGAAATCTCTAAATCCCTAAACATAGGGCTGAACGCTATAAAAAAGCTTTCATTACTCAGCTCTTAAGGACTGGAATAATACGCCTAGAGACATACGTGAGTTGCCAACAATAAATACTTTCAAAAGGCAACTGAAATTGTATATGAAGAGCAAGACATAACTAAACACAACCCCCTGGAAGAGCAGCTCCACGCTAAGTAGGTTTTGTTTTTATTGTTCAATTTTAATAGCTACTTTTCGCTTTTAATTTTATATTAATTCTATATAACTTAGTTCGTAGATTTTTTCTTTTTTCTGTAATTATGCTGAAGGGTTTTGTGTATAAAACTTGAATATGAATATGTCCACTAAAATGATACAAATACCAGTATCTGAATAATCTCCTAGTCAGTGATGAACTCTTCGGCAATTCTTGTGAGGTTGACCAGGTCGTTATGAGCTGTTATATTTATTGGTACCTGCGAACCATTATTTATACAGCTACGGAAAAATTCTTCAAGTCTTTAAATATTTGGAGCGAGCCCCATTCACATCGCATCCAAGGATGTGCCTAAGCGCATTTCGTTGGGGGGAGTTTTGATTATTTGCTAAATCTCCTGCAGCAAGATCAACTTACATGCAGGCCGTTGCAAAGACGTAAAATTTAGTACAAATAAAGTACATTATCTTGTCCGAAGAGACCTATGTACTGAGTGCAACAAAGCAAGAGCCCAATTTGTTCCAGGTAGGACTTAAGCAAAGCATTTCGACGTAGCTTTGGTAGATAAATTCACGTGGGACGCTAATGCAGTTTTGTACCGCCTCCATGTCTGCCATTATGAAATTGACCAAACATGGTGCGACTATACCCACACACACACTCCATGTTTAGTTATTGCCAACATGGCAGACATGGAGGCGGTACGAAACTGCATTAGTGCCTTCATGTGGAAAGAAAAATCAGCTTAACTAAAAGAAAATCCAACTTATTCGGGCTGCAACTTGACAAGATTTCACTGTATGAGAAAAGAAACAAACTCACACTCCGTTGTTTCAATATTCTTGTAGCAAAGGGGAATTCTGAATCCCCACTTGGGCGCATAGAAGGTGACACTGCTGTTTCTGACGTTTCCTCTACATCCACGAATGTTGCTAAATACAGAGGATACCTAGGAAAGATAAGGGTAGTTTCAGAATGAGGCAATGGGAATGAGCAAGAAAGAGGCCCTTTCTAAAGGAGGGCAACGTGATGAAAATCATACGTTAGAAAGAGTGATGATAATTTGGGGAACACAGCATTCAGTGATCAAGAAGAATGCTCATGTGCCATTGTAATACTTAGCAAAACTAGAGATTAAATTCAATGGTGGAATTTGAGGACTATGAAAGTCTACAACTTGATTTATCTATATACAAAATTCTCATTTCATTTTATAATATTTATACAGGGTAAAACATTCAGCTAATTGGTTTACAATGTACCCTGTTAATAATAAATACCTTCAAAAGAAAAGAATCCAAACTTACACGTAAATCAAAAATAAAACTACAATCTATAAGATCTATACAGCCATTAGCAAAGTGTATACAAAGTTGTAGATATGGTCATGATATGGTATATTGTGATGTGAGAGATAAGTAACTAGATGCAAGGCTTACTACGCTTTATTTGAAAGTTTTCAAAGTCGGGGATAATTTTGGTTCTAGGCTGAGATGATTCCATATTGTCGCCCCTTTATATGAAAAGTATTTTTGGCCATTTGCAGATTTTCGCATGGGAATTTCTAAATCAGATCTAGTATTGCGTAATTCTCTGTTATTTGTATCCGAGGGTCTTGAGAACATTTCTATATGTGTTAACTTGGCAGCCCTCTGACAGTTAAACTTCTGTTGTTTTACTAAGATTCATCATCATGTCAAGAACAAACGGTGCATTCACTTTCCACTAATGAGCATGCGCAAGCCTTAGAGCTCAAAATGTTTTTCAAAGATAGTCTTCCAAGACAGTTTTCATTCTGCAATCATGAAAATGCTAAAAAAGCATCAGCAACGGCCCAAAAACAATTTTGTATAAAAACACTTGAATTATTTTAAGATTTTATAACTATTTTAGAAGCTTACCTTGAAGTTAGCTATTTACAAATGTTATTACAATATCATGAACGAAAGCGGCTGGTTAAAATCAATTCAAAAGAAAATCAAAGTCCTTTCCTGCGCCCAATGGCGGATAGGGCGGCGCCTATCTCCGTTTCTATAGCCCTAGGCCACGCGTCTGCGAATGCAGTGAAAGCTACAGCGGGGGCTGGTCCACTGGTAGCTCCGTGAGATTAACTTTCCCACTCCATTCTCATATGTCGAGCGCCAGACGAGAAGGCAGTGACTACCATTTTTAAAGTCTTTAGTATGACTCGGCCGGGGCTCGAACCTACGACCTACCGGTTGTGAGGCAGACGCTCTACCACTGGGCCATCACTTCGGTTAGCTAAAATTTCATTTTCATTAACTGAAACTAAATATGAACTGTTATAAATTTCAAAGCTCGAATAGGCAAACAGGCCAGCAAGCACCTCCTTAACTTTCTGTTACACCCTTACCATTTTTCCTCAATGCTCCTAGCAACGCACGCCTGCGCAGATACCAACATCGGTGGTGTGGCGCTGGTCATTCGGGCTAGCTCCTTTATGATTCTAGCATCACATCCTAGTAGCTTACCTACGATAAATATTTAACGAATTAGTATAATATAGGTGAAAATCTGATCTGATATACTATCTCTGTTAAATTATAAGGATAGTGTGAAAATGTTAACTTCCATTGACATTTTTTTGTATCTCTGGAAAACTGGAAGGTGGTTCAAGTTTTTCAGTATTTCAGATGGCATAGATTCAGATACGACAATTATTGTAGGAAGGATAAGACTACATAGCAAGTAATAATTTGCAGCATCGTAGGCCAAATCAAATAGGGGAAGGCGAACGGTAGAGTAACTACAGGGATTCCAAACTCATTTTTTCCAAGGGGTCCCATGACGTAGAATTTGATGTTAAGCCGACCAGTTAGGGTGACGGGGTCTGAGGAGGGAGTGTAACGGTTAGGTATTAGGAAGTTGTAAAAATATAAAACACATAGGATGCTTCTTGTCTGGCGAGGTAAACAGTCTGAATAAATCAGAGATTTATACCTAACAGCCAGTTAGTAAAGGCGAGAAAATCATTGCTAGATTCCAGTTTGGGAGCCATTGTTACGTAGGTAGAACTAGAGCCCTTGCTTGCCAAGATCCGGATCCGGATCCATGCTTGCCAAGATCCGGATCCGGATCCATGCTTGCCAAGATCCGGACCTTCATTACATCATATTCATAATCGAAACCTTATTAGTTAATTTTTAATCAAAAGTATGCGATATATTTGCATCTAATGATAAAGAGAAAAGAGAGACTAGAACGGTTTGGATTTGCTGGTCCCCCTTAGGATCATAACCGTGCGACTTATGTTTGACATTCCTGGACAGTGATAATGGAGAGAGATATTGTTAAGGATACCGAGGAAAACCCTTATTGTTAAAACCTAGTATTTATGCGTAGAGATTCAAAGCCAATCATTGGCTAGACAATCTATTACCATGTGCGAGCCATACACTAACCCATTGCACTCTTATGAAGCGCCAAACATAACATAATCAATTTCATAAATGCATAGATCAGAAAAAACGTATAGACAAGGACTGAAATATATAGATCAGGGCTGTTATATTTATAGATCAGGAATTATATGTATATGTATATTGTTGCCATAACCAGGAGAATCATACAATATATATATATATATATATACAATCAAAAGCTTCACCACCATAGAAGGTTTTACAATTAGAAAATAGACACTCAAGAAAAATTCCAAATCTTTACACGCTTGGACAC
>WIPJ01002179.1:3367-22340 GCA_018155075.1 Cassiopea andromeda
TCGGCAGGTTGAAACAAGTTCAGTTCTTTTGTTTAGGAGATTGCGCTTTGATGTTATAATGTGGAATTTTTCCGTGGCGCAAAGGTGGCAGAATTTTGAACCGTTGTTGTATGGACGGGCGTGGTCGATACAACAACGGTTTATATATATATAAACATATATATGTGTGTGTGTTTGTATGTTTATATATATATAAACATACAAACACACACACATATACACACACATATACACAAACACACACACATATACGTAAGCTCCAGCACCTTAGAAAATTTAAAAACTAATAAATAGACTCTCAAGGAGACATCCAAATTCTTTAAATGTTTTATTGTAGCTTCATCAGTATTATGAATGAAGCTACGGCCAAATGTTTAAAGACTTGGATTTTTTTCTTGAGAGTCTATATATACATCCTAAGTAAATTGAAGAGTAGCTTAAACCTAAACAACTAACTACCTATAAGACAGAATCTCAACTTCTATTTACAAGCACAATAGAGTACACTTAAGCAGTGTCTGTTTGTCATCATAATATTCTACGTTTATTTAGTCAAATGCACTTTCAATGCTACGATAGATCAGCCTAAAATGATCATTCACTGATAAGCCAGTTAATAAAATTGATACCAATATGGCACTTATTTTCAAAGGAACCATAGGGTTCAAAATATGCTTTGGAGGCCTTATGCTTAGAGGTTCAATTTCTCTGCTACGAACAAATCATGCCGATGGCACCAGAAAGTGCATTCTTTGTCAAAACTTTGAAGGATCAATCTCGGGGCGAGCTGTCTTAACATGGTCTCCTTAATTCCAGTGTGCGGCAGTATCAAATGAAACAACTAACCCACTGGTGTTAGAATCTCAGCGGATTTTCCTAGCATGGTCTCCTTTGAGTTCTTGTTTGCTGTAGTGTCAAATGGAACTACTCGTCCTCTTGCGTGACAAACTAGCTCATTGCACTTCAACAACCCCTGCAAATACTGCCGGAAACTCTGGTCGTACCAAGCAATGACAACTGGATTGTACAGGGTTGATGCTTTAGCTGGTATGACTGCCACGGATTGGACAATTGAATTCGTATCAACGCTTGAGCTAGCAAAGGCATTCATGAAAGAAAGAACTGCGTATGGGGCCCAAGAAACGGTGAAAACAAAAGCCATTGCAAAGAACATTGATGTAACACGACCCTCAGCTTTGAATCTTGCCTTCATTATGGCTCTTGTGGTAACACCTTCGAAAACACCGGTCATGGAATCACGTGAATTCCGAAGGAACCTGCGCAAGGCAATGTAAAAGTAAACTATCGCAAACAACGGCAGGATAAAGCAGCAAACGAACAGGAACATGGTATAGAGGCGGTTGAGCAAACTGTTGTCTTGCCACATAACGGAACATCTCAAGCTCCGATCTTCGAATCCATAAGTTCCGAATCCGAAAAGAGGGCAAACTGCCATCAGGAACGAAGTCACCCAGCTCAACAGCAGCACAAGGGATGTTCCAATATTCGAGGCATGGAATTTTTGGGCAAGATGTTGCTTTGCTATAACTAACCATCTATCAAATGTCGTTGCAACTAGGTGATAGATGGATGCATAGCTCAAGAAAGAAATTATGAACGCTGGTGCGGTGCATTGGCGATGCGTGTCTCCTTCCCTTAAAATCCCCACTCTCATCTCCAGGGCGTAGCCAACGATTGCACGCAGTATGTCACTAGCAGCCATACTGAGTAGCAGTTTATCTTTGAAACGAAAGGATTGAAGTCGTAGATTTTCCATTACAAGGAATCGTGCTAGAATGCAGTTCAGAAACAGTGAAGCTGTGATGATCAGTGTTAGCACAGTGTGCATGAATATAGCCAAGCCTTGAGGCATCATTTTCCTAGAAATAAATAGTAAAGAGTTGGAATTCTATTGTGTAGAAGCGTATCTAGCTGGTCAACACCCTAGCATCAAAGCCCGTTATATCTTCCCAGTGCTACCCATACAATATATGTAATCCAATCTCACAAGACAATACTAGTCAACAGTACTACAATGAACTAGTTTCTTCGTTGGATTGCAATAAACACGTGTTTTGGCCCTGGGGTCATTCAACAATTACATGGCGTAAACTTTGACAGAGTTTGACCCCTCCATCCCTATTGTCACCCAATGACGCCAAACGAGTAAAAAACTGATTCCCACCCCTGTATGGCGCCCTTTCAACCCCGACTCTTGCGGATAATGGAGTAACTAACGGATATTTGAATACCGCATTTTCTAGAATAGGAACCGCCCTCTAATAGAAGCTGCCCTCGAATACAAGTCGCGCTCGAATGGAAGCCGCAATTTACTAAGGCTCCGTTTATACGATACCGTTTTCGTACGAAAACGGCGTGGAAATGTTCCGTTTTGGCCTACCGTCTACACTGAACCGATTCCTATCCGGCATAAAATGAAGACTATTGCATAGGAAAATACTATACTGCGTTTACATTATGCCGTTTTCTCACGACAACATTTTCATATCGTTTTCGTATAAAAACGGTATAGTGCAAATGGGGTCTAAATTATAGAATATCTTTCACGCTTGAAGAGAGAATTTTTAGAATCGAATACAGCTGTTCTTATATGTATTGCACGCCAATGTTCAAGTAATCTGAAATACACTTTCAACTAGCCAACGAAAGAAATTACGTTAAAGTCCATAATGAAATTGAGCTGTAAGGAAACCATCCAACTAACCGTTTAACTAGATGATAAAGAATCTTAAGTTTATTTCGGACGCACTCGTTGCATCTTGGTCATTTATCCGAGAGAATTAAAATTCTCACTCAAAAGTCATGGTACTGGGGATCACCAAGCATTCCCTTGAGACAATAAGGTTAACGTTAACAATGAGATGGAGCTGTAAAGAAACTATCAATCAATCGCTAAAGTTGATAACAAGGAACCTCCAATTTATTTCGGTTCGGCAGTACACTACACTTGCACTCGTTGCAACTTGGTCACTTGTGCGAAAAATATAAAGCTCACTCGAACATCAATATTTTGGGGATCGCCATCTATTACTTCGACACACCAAGATGAAAATCCCACTTCGTACTACTTCTATTACACCTGCAACAATAGACATTCAACTTTGCAAAAGCGATACCAACCAAATTCAGAGCTCAGAAAAGAAGCGAGCTCATCATTAAAGTTTTATTATTTTCAGCAAGTCATCAGCAAAGCGTTCCAATATGTTAATATTGACATCTTACGACAAAGTTAGCACCTTTAGTGACAACCAGAACAAATTCTGGCTTCTTAGAAAGCAACAAATAAGAAAGAACTTTAATGCGAAATTTGTTGAAACAATAACAGAACAATCTGGTTAAATATTGATAGACTCATTTTTTCACCAAAATGAGCAGTAGCGACTCAAGAAACATTAAAAAAGGTGCTTCATGTTGCGTACTAGGAACTCCTTTCGCAGAGCAAACGAAATACGACGTCTATGGTATACAAAATGCACAAAAGTAAATTTAGATAATATCCTGATATATTACTGTCAGTTTTACTAAAGTATATGTGAAGCAGTAGATATTCATGAATTATTTAGAAAGTAGATAACAAATACCTTATTTTGTCAACAAAATAATTCATCACGAAACCTCTCTTAGCGTCTTTGAATCTGACAATATTTAAAACTTCTATGAAGCATCGAAAAGGCCAGTGTCGGTCTTTTATAGCACTGATTTGGGCTTTTTGTTTGAGCCGCTAAAGAAAATCACCTTATTACGGTGAGGCCAGTACATGTCCATGATTGAGAGTTTATCTATTTGGCACTATCAACTTTAATTAGTCTGTTGGTACTACAGAGCTTTACCACAGCACGAAAAAGCGGCAACACTCTTTTCACATACTGAAAGCGTTTTTCGTCCGACACTCATCAGAGTATGAAAACGTCGGATAGTGACTTAAAGGTTAACCGAAATATATATCCAGATGCGGTTACATGTGATAGGATGCGTGTAATTGGCCCCAAGTGTGACCAATTAGGACCTATTGACCATTGTTTACTTGAAGAGTCCCAATGAGAAAACAAACTCTTTTTGTCTACACAAGACTGGGTTTTGAGTCTTGATGTAAACAGATTCCAAAACACTTAAATGAAAAGACGATCTTGCTTACCCAATGATCCGAAAATTGTCGTCTGTATATGTTTTGGCACAATCTGGATTTGCAATAAGGTGGTGTCCTATGGCCGACTCACAATTAACTTTAGAATTGTTCTTTTTACATATACGAGGTGGCTGTTCTCTTGCGGCAAAAGCTTTCAGTATGTGAAAAGAGTGTTGCCGCTTTTTCGTGCTGTGGTAAACTTTCAACTTTTTAAGGTAGCGTCCATACTAATGCATTTTCGTATAAAAACACATACAATTAGATGCGTTTTTGCACTTTAAATGCATTTAGATAAATTGAGATGCATCTACATGTATGCGTTTTCATACGAAAACGCATTAGTATGGACGCTGCCTACGTTTTCATCTTCATTGTATGCGCAGATAGGCCTCACCTATTTGCGCCTGTTAATATTAGATGTTTATACTGCGTAAAACCTTATTAATACAAAAAGTGCTGCTATTAAAACGGGCCGTCAATATTAAAGTAAAATTAATTAAAAATTAAAACATTAAAAATCAAAAGTCAAAATGTTGACGTATGAAAACACTAAAAAGAACTGATTCGGAAGTTAAAAGCGAAATGAAGAGCAGTTACATGCACTCCCATTGACTATAAAACGTCTATGCTTTAGCTGTAAACAGCACAGCAGAGGTCAGGGATCGAACCTCCAAAGGTAAGTCGTTCAAGCACCGAGGGCTTTGAAATAAAAACGATTGTTTTACTGTTTCGGTTCTTAGCAATGGCAAGCGTAGAATCGTGTTGCTATTCCTAGTGCCACATGTATGGCTTATTTTCTCTGCATAAGATGAAAATGATGGAATACTCGCTCCATCTAAGCATCTAAAAATTAGACTTACAGCTTTGAAGTTCTTCTGGTTTGCGATACTAATAAGATTGTCCTCTTGTCCTTTCTACCGTCTTGCATTCGGTAGTGAATAATTAAAGAGCTTGTTGTAATACACTGCGCATCTGGCTAAAATGCTCCTTTAACGCTGGCGAAAGTTTGTTTTTCATAATTCGGTTCGCTGCAAATATAGTGTTTCCGACGCGCATTTCTTAGAATGTGCGTCTCTGTTAGGATAAAAGATATGACTCAGAAAGAAACCCTTACATATAGCTTCTTGTCTTTTGGAATGCACTATTTGCGTGGTGGCTATCTCAAAGAAATTTAAGCATACACAATCAGAATTTTAGCTGAGTGTTGAGCGATTGTATGACACGATAGAGCTAAGTAATCAAAATAAAGTTCCCATTTCTTCTTTACATGTATCAGGGATAGGATGCCTTGAAGCTCATAAACGTGAAAATCATGACCAGTTTCCAGTATTTTACACGGGAGGAGGTGGGGTGATTAAATCTACAGAGCAAATCTATGCGATTATACATTAGACTTCTTTTATCAAGCTTCACCGAATAAATTCAAAATTCTGCCTAGAAAGTTGCCTTCAAAAAGTCTTGGAATGTATGGCAATTAAACCATATTCAATCCATCCTTTGGCTAGAGGTCAAGAAATAAGCAAACTCCTGAAAAAATTGTATTTTAACATATTAAGCGTCTTATTCTTCTTTTCCAATGCCAAAAATTTCCTATCTTCCTATTCTGTACCATTTTCCTCACTAATGATAGCTTAAGCATCATGCCCAAGTACCATGTAATACCCGTTCACAGCAAAAATGTACAGAGATCTTTTTACGTGCTGTTCTTTTAGTGAAGCATTCGTCATTCGATGGAATCGAAAGTGTATTTCATTTTCGCAGTTCGATACCTGAATTGGTAGCGTTAGCAGCAACTGTTGCTTAGTATGTACACATTTAAGGCTCATTGAGAGAACATGGGCGTCAAATCTTGATTGGCTACCAAAGGAATCATCATCGAAGGATTCCTGCCAATAATGTTGCGAGAATCCGTTCGAAAAGCATCGAGAAGCGTGTTTTAGTGGTAAAAAGTGTACTTTCTTTGCGAAAAAAACTGATAACACATAGTTTCGAACAATTGAAAAATATTTTGAAAGCATGTTGTGAAGGCTTCAATTCACATTTCCAGAAGGCGTAATTTTTATATCTTGCGTAGATCAAAAGTTATCAACATTACAAGAAAAGATGAATAGCATTTGGAGATGTTGCGCGGCCGTAGAAAATGCTGTCTTCTTTTAAGCACCTTCAGATTTTCTCCCATTTTTTCCTTTGTATTTTTAAACAGTGAAATCTTCTGCTCGAATTTGGAGACTAGCAGTAGCCTGGAGAAATGGAATTAACACGATTCATCGCAACTTCTGCATTTACATGAAGCATCAAGTATGGTCATTTATCCCAGAATAGCTTGCACTATCAGTACTTATTTCTACCAGAAAAGCAAACCATCAAGTTTTTACCTTTCCTTTACCAAAGCTATAGAAATGAGTGAACTTTTTTCTCTTTGAGTGTGAGGGTAAAATTGTGAGGCTTGAGAGCTCTGATTGTACGAAGATATTGGAATTATCAGATAAACTAGGCATATGTAGAAAGAAACTGGTGGACATACGAGGTACTCTCGTCGATCAATGCTCTTTCAGAATTTACATCCAAGAAGTAAAATCACGTTCTGCAACTCCAACTCAACTCCAAGAAAGGTTTATCATTCATATCCTTTCAGAACCATCAATTCCAAACAAAGAAGAATACATACCAAATTTAAGTAACGAAACTCTAAGTCCTTTGTAAAAATGCCCTCCTGTTAACAAGCCTTTGTCGACGATTTGTACAGTCGTAATAAATGCGATGCGAACTCCTAATGAGATATTTAATTTAACTAACACGCCTTTTAAGAAGTGGCCAGTTGATTGCTATTTTGACAAATCAGTGCCCTAGCTTTGAGAGGTAGCGGAAGCTGTGCTGATAAGAACAATGGACATAAGATAAAACAATATCGTGAGAAATGAATCTATAGCTTGCTTTGTATCATATCTATGCTATTGGGCAAAAAGAGCGTACGTCAGTACTTGACAGCTATATTGGAGACGATTTGGGCTCTTTGTAGTTAGAAAATAATGCAGACAATGTATGCTTTGTTTTCCTAGTTAGCGTTGGGAAACTGCACGTCGGTAATTAAGTAAGCCTAAGTATTGAAGCACAATTTACTTGCAGACCTGCAAATCCATCACTTGGCACCGGACCAATGCAAGATCTGGCGTGAGCATCAGGAGTGGCATCAGAAAAATACTAGAGAAGGAAGTTTACATCCACTCCTGCAGACAAATATAGTATGATGGAGTGCTGCAAATATAGGAATTTTGGATCTCAATATTTCAATGCTTCTTTAATATTTGAGTACCAAATGGAGTTCCTGAAAATTCCCCATATAGTGGCATCCTCTGTTAGCATAAAATCTCCAAAGCTGAAAAGCTCCAAAGCTAAATGTCCCAGTTCATTCCAATACTTACATAAATTGTCAATCATCTAGTTTTTCTAGCCAATGCGTGTACCTTTTCATAAAAATTGACGTTAATGCTATTCAAGCTGTTGCTTTACTTCATCACATCGAATTCTATGTGATCACAGGGTGCAGAGAAGGTATGGAGAGATGATTGGGCAGTTTGTTCACATACCCAAAGAAAAATACCACTCTTGAGTACTGCAGCCATTACAGATTAATAACTCTATAAGTCATTGCAGCAACATTCTTGAAATGTAGGCTACAAAAGAACAGCATGCTTTCCGTTCTGGAACGAGCATACGAGATCAAATCCTAGATTTGAAGGTGGCAACAGAAAATAAGGTGGTAACAGAAAAATAATGGGATGAAACCACTGCATATGTGTTTCATAAACTCGTGGCAAAAATAAATGAAATAGGCTTTCTAGCACGTATTGTAGTATTACAAAAGGAAATCTTTGCTAACAACAGGCAACAGTGAGAACAAGTTATATGCTAGCTGGATGACTTAGCATTGGGCAGGGAGTACGACAAGGTTGTATCCTCTCGCCTCTTCTCATTAGTAAATGCACTGAAGGCATAATGAATAAAGTACTTGATAATTTTGAAGGGACATAGAAACCTAAGGACGTACTGTACATATCTTGAGATACATTGTTGGTACGGAGACTTCAAAACCCGGAGGGGTTCACAAAATAGCGTGTTCCACTATTTTTGCTTTACCAGGCCCCTCTACTTTGAAATTCGTTTCGACGGCCCTGTGATGGTAGCTGGAGGAATAATGCAGGAGCTTCAAGAAAAAGTAAACAGAATAGAAATAATAAGAAAAGGGTGGTCTTTATCTGAACTGAAGCAAAACAAACGCTATGAAAACTGTTCATAACGTTGGTGATTGTCCGAGTGATAAAAACTCTGTTTTTAATGGTGAAACAGTTGACGAGGTAAACAACGCTCTCTACCTAGGAGCATTGTCTGCAAACACCTATGACGAAAGAAATCAGAAAGAGATTACGCATTGCAAAAAGTGCATTAGTAGCTTTATCATATTGGTAGAAAAACAAATAAGTTTCTTTGAAATCGAAAAGGCGAATCTTGGGTGCCTTGGCCTTCCCAATAGCAACACATGCTTCTGGATATTGGGTGATACAACAAGGGGGAAAAATGTAAAACGAAAACGAGGCATGGTATGCTCATTTAGGCCCGTCGTAACGGTCGTATCTTTCTGAAAATGGAAGCCATGAGCGAGCCTCGTTTTACATTTTCCCCCTTGTTGGTACAACAAATTCACAGAAGCGAATAACACATTTTGAGCAGGAGTTCATGCCTGAGTGCATTTCATGCAAACCGAACGCCAAAGGTGCGCCGGGAAATATGTGTGATGCGCCGGAAAATGTGTGATGCGCCGGAAAATATGTGTGATGCGCCAAAACTAGGCTTGTGCAGCACCTACCCAGGCTAAAAAAATCAAAAGAAATCCAATTCCATCCAGTTTTTCGAGCCAACGACTCATGACAATACAGACACATGGACTTTTCCATTAGTTTCCAGGCCGAACACCTGAAAAGGAGCTTAGTGCACGACGAAGATCTTCACGCCTAATGCATGGAATGGAGTTACTATCGGTTGCAACGTGTACCTATGAAGGCCCATAGCCAGGGGATCCTGGGGGGCAAGAACCATCTAAGAGTTTTAGAAGTTGGCTTAACGATCTCATTAAAAATAGCGTGTTCAAACTATGGTGCATTTTTCTACACATGATCGGAATCCATCCTAATTCGTCAGGATTAATCCCAAGGAATCATAAACATTTGTTTCACCCGTAGAAATGGGACGAATTACGATCGAAATCTTATATGAACACTGAATTCTGACAACTAGGATCAATTCCGACAAAGAAGTATCGTCTTGATGAAGTGATCATTTACCACACAATGGTAATATGAGCGGATTTCATGATGGAGGTAGCTTGCAACTGTCCAGCAATAAATACTTGATCTTCTAGAGGTTCTAAAGATACTTTGAGAGAAGGAAGCTGTTGAAAAGCTGTCTCAAAATGGAAAGAAACGGCTCACGTGCCATAATAATTGCCAGACTTTTCGTTACCTGACACCTTTCATTTACCGTACCAAATCATCGAAGATGTGAGTTTCAACGTGCCCACCCTCCCAAATTCCAGTTGATTTATGAGCACTACGCTCATTACACCTGGGGTAGCTCTGCCCCTTTACAAAATCAATCTGGTGGAGGACATGCACTGATGGCTTTCTAAGCATGGACATGCTGTTGTAATTCTGCACTAGCCGTTATCATTCTGCACCAAATTTCGCCATCCTGAAGCAGATGCTGCCATTCAGCACCAGATTCCCCTACTCCACATTAAAAATATCTTTGATTATGAGATGAGAAAATGATATTCCTTGCAGTGCAACTTTAGACATCCAAGGGGATTACGTGTACTTTCAAACTTCATTTCTTCCTCACTGGATCAATGAAAAATGTGAAGATTACATTTACTTTCATTACTACACGTATTTTTTATAAGAAAATCATTATTTTGCCTGAGCCTCATTTTTCTTAACTTTTCCCAAAATTGAGCCTGAGATTTTCTTAAATTTTTCTTAACTTTTACTGAAATAAACTGGCTAGAATGGTATACACTTTCGTATATAATATTGTACACTTGAATTTGAATTGCATCTTTACCATTTTGAATGCAGTAACGACGAAATACCGATTTTTTGCCTATAAAAACGCTTAATTTCGGAAATTGAGCCTCGTCATTTTCTTACGATTTTCTTAAGATTTTGACAATTTGAGCCTCATTTTCTTATAAACCTCTTTCTTATAAAAAAACGTGTAATCCGGTTTTTCTTTGAAGAACATGACATCAAAGGCATGTTTTCGATAGGCCACCAAAACTGAAACAAAAGTTGCAGGTAATGTTAAATCCCTAAAACTCAATCGAAAGACCAGCAATGAAACATCTAAAGTCACAGTGAGATTTGTCCTGGCAACTGCTATTTAGAAAAATCGATCTTCAAATTCCATGATTTGCTACAGGGGAGCCCAGTCGGTGTTTTCCACGTGATTTCAGTCTGGCCTAACCGTAGCACTGAAAGAAAAGTACTATTTTATAAATATTTAGCTAAGCATTGGGCGAAACGACAGCACATGATGCTGGAAATAATACAAACTGAGGAACAAATGAAAAAGTGAACAGATGTAAATGAAAGGAAACTGGAAAACAATTGTTGCAAGTGAAATGAAAATGCTAGTCATCGCATTTGAGTGCAACTCTATGGTGCAACAGCACAGATACCTTTTTCCGCCTAACTCTCCTTTCATTCCAAGCTGATTCGATTCTTGAAAGATTTCATGAGAGAAATGTCTTGTATTGATGGGGGCAGGAGAACTTCAAATTTAAGGGGGCTGTAAACCTTCTGACCAAAAGAGTAAAGAGATTTGGAGAGCAGTGAGAAAAGTTGCCCAGAATTCCTAGTGTTCTTTCAGAAAAGTTGCATGAATGAAACAGATTTCGGCCCAACTGAGAAGGGCTGCAGCTCCCTTCTCCCTTCCCCTCTTCTACGCTAATGGTTGCATTCGTGAAATTTGACTTTTCTTTCCTATTCCAATCTGCCTTTTACGAATTCCGTGCCCTTTCTATTCCTTTCTCTCCAGTCATCTCTGAAACCGTCTATTCGCCTCATTTTTCTCCTTCCCATCTTTTTGTCACTTGACCTTACACTCTCTTCTTTTTCAAAAGCCGACCTTGTGGCTACACGACCAAAAAATTTAACAATTTCTGCACAGAATCCTTTTTAACAGCATTGGGGTTCTGCTCAATTATGTTTAACAACTTTTCATGTTTATATTTCTCTAGGTGCATACGGTAGCGCAGTCTTTGGGAGAGCAGGAAGGCTGCCGTAGATCTCCGACTTTAAGTCCAGGGCTTATCTGTGTTCGTAGGGCTCTTTTGGTTGGCTTATCTGCAGGGCGGTATATCTGTGGGGGGAGGAGACTTATACGAGGTGTAAGAAAATGTTCAGTGAGGAATGATCCAAAATTCTCAGTTTGCTGGCTCAAAAAGCGAGAGTAATAGTATCTTTGACTACAACATAAATAATATATACTTATGATCAGTTCGTCACTAGCTACACTATAAGTTTCACTCTCATTGTCACTCCTTTCAGTCTCAAAGTCCAGGTAAGGCATTGAGTTACCTTGTACCTATAAACTCTGTGGTACAAAACTGCACAAAGAGAATGTTAGAGATTTGATACGAAAGGTACAATACAATTTGTGAATTTACTCTTTCGATCTAGGAAGCAATCCTATAGGGTCTTTCTGCGGGGGGGGGTTATACGAGGGGAAAGCATGCGTTAGGGAAAAAGTGGGCTTATCTGCGGGGCTGCATATGCGCTGGGGGTTATAGGCCGAGAAATAGGGTATATCACTTCAACACAAAATATGCTGGAAACTAGAGACTTCTGCAAATGTATAGTCACGTTATACCATATCATGATTACTAGTTCTGAGGCGAAATATCTAATATCATGGTCCGTACGGGTTTTGGAAAGTTATGGAAATTGAAAATGCCATTTTCCAGGACCAGGAAAGTTTTGGAAAAAGAGGGGATTTTCAAAATATCTATGGAAAAGTTTTGGATATTTGTTTGGACCAAAAAATTATAAAATATATTGTTGAAAACAGCATTTTTCTATTTTTATGGGTTTCAAAATGCAACTGAAAAAGAGTTCCTATAATTTTTGCTGCATTGCTCTAAAACTGGATTTGGTTCAGTTACATGGAGTGTTGATTCTTGTAGCATAGTTATCAGGGATTCAGAATATGTATCCGTTTTTTTATGTCCAGAAACCATCTTCTGGGTCCAATCTAGGAATAAAAGTAAAAGTTTTGTGGATTTCATGCCACAATATGGTCATTTTGAGGCCCCCAGTTATTCTAAGCAGGGCCCAAAATGGGCCAAGAAGGTGTTAAAGTATCAAAGAATAAAATAATTTGTGCTTACGAGAAACATGTTTTAACGGAAATAGGGTATGGGTATGGGAGCTTGTAAAATTCTGTTATTTTTACAATAAGTTTCACAAGATACTGAGAATTTATTGAACTGTTTGAAATTTTTGGCTATCTTTAGATTCCATGCTAATTCTGATATTCAAATTGGCATAACTTTTGTTCTAGAAATAATTTTGAGCTGATTTTTTTGTATTGAATCTGAAATTCTTTCCAGTTTTCAGAAATATTAATCTCAAGCTACTCCTCCGATAGTCATTTTAGACCAAATTACCACCCCTGGGCCAACTGTGCATACCGGGAACGTCACGGTCCCAATCGGAACCAGCCCCCCAGAAACGCCGCCCAAAAATGAACGAAACTCATCTATAACAAGCAAGTAACGAATAAATTCTGAATTATTACGTGCTAATTTTATCTAAAAACAGAATGATGAACTTGAATGATCACTATATAGCCCCCAAACATAGGAAATGGGGGCAAGCAATGCCCCAATGCTACCAAATTGTTGTGTATTTAAACCCAACGAGTATCAAGGAGTTTTTCAGAGATTTGAAAACTGTAAAATAGCACAGTGGTAGAAAGCTATTTTTTATGCTTATTGCTTGAAAATCCTAAATTTACGGTTTATTGTCACTCAGGGTTCAGGTGAAACTGGAAACAGATTACAGAAAAGTCGCTTTGTGAAAGCGTCCAACAGAGAAGCGTTGAAAAGCAAATCCCTGGATAAAGCAAGAGTGCATGGTGGAAGACCTCAAAACTCAACATATTTTAATTTCGCTCATGTTCTTTCCAAGGGGTAATCTTTTTCTTAATGTAATTGGTTTCTCTCACTAATCCTGTAATGAATGTGTTGCAAAGGTAACTGTTGCTGCACAGGAGAAGAAAACTATTGTTTACATTTTGAACATTTTTCAAAGGATATTTTGTGTTATTAAGCTAGGCATGAAAAGCACTCATGAATTTGAATAAAGTATGACACGCTTAAAGTTGTGCACGAATAAAATAAAAAAGTGCACGAATAAAATAAAGTATTGCACAAATAAAATAAAGTAGTGCACGAATAAAATAAGGTAGTGCACGAATAAAATAAAGTAGTGCACGCTTAAAGTAGTGCACGAATAAAATAAGGTAGTGCACGAATAAAGTATTTCAGTTTGTTTGTCAGTTTATCAGAGCGAGAAGTAGGTTGTTGATCAGAGCTAGAAGTAGGTTATTCTTTGACTTCATGGCGCCAACAATCGTTTACATATGCTCAGGACTTTTGTAAGTATATCTAATTACTTAGTTTGAGCTTACCGTTGTTCGTTCGTATTTTCGTTACATTGCATATATTTTGCATGTGTTTTTTGCATATCTATATATTTTTGGTATCGAAAACAACAGAACCACACACTTATACACAAGCTTTTAGATAGTTGCTGAGGCTGATCTGTTAATATTATAAATTTGTGCGTATTTCGAATTCTGTTCTTCTGAGGTTTGGCGCCGCTTCAGTAAGGAAACAATAGCAAAATTTTATATGTTGACGCCTATGATGTAGGTACAAAATGCTGCTACAAATGCATATACTTATATACTTAATACAAAATCTAGGAATGCAAAAGAAAAGACTATATATTTAAATGTTACTCAGTAGCATCTTAGAAAATATGGGTGCTACTGAGCTAGGTGAAGCGAATTCGTCAAATTGTGACATCGGAGAGGTGCCTGAACTCAAAAAAATTTAATGGTGTTCAAATAATTACATGTTTATTTCTGATAAGAAACATGAGGCTGAAATTAGCAAGAAGTGAAACATTTAACAAACATGGGCAGGCTGAGTTTCATATGCAAACTTGAAAAAACTGGGCTCAAAACATAATTTTTGATTAAACAAGAAAGAAAATAGAAACAGCATACTCTGCACGCCTTTAAAAACCGAAACATCTTTTTTCTTGCATCACAGTTGCCTAATCTGGGTTGCTATTATCATTGAAAGCTTTTTAAGTAACAATTTAGAAACATTTAAGGCTGGATTTGACAAAATGCTAAGAAACTTCGCGTCTGAAGGTAGAAAGGTTCTTTTTTACAAAAAAATGCATGTACTTGGTGACGCATTGAAGCACCGCAAAATCACAGCATTAATCTATCTCTTACCAAATTGCTTATGAATTAGGTCCATTTCATTATTGCACTTGACAAACATTTAAACTTGATTGAGTTACGATGACAGTCACTGATGTTATGGAGCTTCGACTGGAAACTGATAATTACCACAAAAGCTTCTATTATATAACTTAATAAGTAGATGAAGATTTCTCACCTCTTATATATTATCAATAAGTCAAAGAATAAATTATATATAGAAAAAAGACTGGATTGAACAACAGCAATCCAATCACCTGTAATTACTGGTAACGCGATGAAAAGAGGTTTATGGTGATACAATATAACTTATTCCCAGCTTCAATAACAAGTCCAATAAATAAGTGAAGAAGACGTTTCTAGCATAAAGCTTAGGGGTAAATCCTGGATGAATTACTGCACCTATAGACATAAGCAAACCCCATATTTCCAATAAAGAGAGGAAGATCAATACACTAAAAATCCCGCCTCTCTTTAAAAAATCATTGCTTTCCATGGGAGAAATAAGTAGTACATAGCTGCTCACGTGTCACTATAAAATGCTTATTTCAGGATTTCTAGTGAGGTGTGAGATCTGACAATGAAAATAAAAGAGAAATTGGCATAGAATGTCTGCTGCTTGCTACAAATATAAAACGTGAAAAAGAAATGTATACTTACGCTGAAGAGAGGATGATCTGTCTTCACGAGTTGTATCGTCTGTCTAAAACACCTCAGAACGTAACAGCAATATAACATCTGCTTCTAACACCTCAGAACGTAACAGCAATACAACATCTGCTTCTAGCTAAAAATCTGAGGCAGCTGGCATGACATAATTCTAGCTAAGAACAAGGAAAAAGGCTACAATGTTGGGAGTACAGAACGTCTTGAGTTCTAAACTGTTGGGATGAAGTATTCCAAATTGAATCCTACGCCGCCACAACTCTTCTGCTTTTTTTAATCAAGTCTCTTCTCTTCTGACTTAACACCAAGTAATTTGGTGTATTCCAACCGAAATACAAAATAGTCTGCTGCTTAGAAATCGATAATAGCTTACATATACTAATCAAATCAAGACTAAGATAATTTCAAGTTTTTTGAACGAACTTTACCACCAAGAAGCTAGTGCTAAAAGCAAAGAACCAATGTTGTGTAGCGTGTCTTTATGATGTGTTGCGTGCAGGAACCTCCCCCTATAGTAAATATAATGCCCTCGCAACATGCAATCTTTACTACTTTTACGTTATCTTGCAAGCAATTGTTGAGTATGTTGTTCTAATATAGGGTCAATTAAATCAAAAGAGTCAGTCACATTACTATCGTACTACCTTTCTACAGGCTCCAGCCAGGGACGCCTAACCTGGGACAGGAGGGGCAGCTGCTCCCTCTGCCCTTTTCCATAGGGAAACAGGAGGGGCAAGAATTACCCTTCATACTTAACTCTTTCCCTCTCCTATCTTGCGAAGAGGAATTTTCCGGAGTTGTAGAAAGTTTGATTCAAGAAAAGTTTTCTAGGGGCAAGCCCCCAGACCCCAACTTTACATAGCATAACAATGAGACCAATATACTAAACATTGTCCATCTAGAAAGGCTTGAAGACCAAAGTCTACCCCCTGTGGAGGAACATGCATATAGGCCTATATTGATGTGCCCTCAGAGGAAGCCTTCCCCTGCCTTAGGTAGAAGCAGGCGTCACTGGGTCAGGCAAAGACGTGGGCGCTGCGGGACCGCCCGCAGGCAGGTCCAATCTTTGCAGGCAGTTCGCGCTAGCCATAATTTTTTTCTCAAGTTTGACTTCCTCTAATTTTCATTTCCTTAATGTTTATCCATCAATCTCTATCAGCATGTATAAACAAAAATTAAACAATAAAAATACGTTAAAATATAACCTAAATGAAGGTAGTAGGTCAGTATATCTGTGCAGGCAGGTGGAAAAACCTGCATCTGCAGGAAGCAAAGAATTTATCCAACAATGTCTCTGTATTTGACTCAAGTAACTGTCTTTATATACGCGGGGACTAGTGTGACCGGGTAGGTGAGGCCTGTTGAAAATGGCAGACTGGTATCGATAGCTTGGATGTGAAAACAACTGTTCTCTTTATTTCTCCATGCGTTCACGCCCTAGAAAGGTCAGCTCAGTTAAGTGTGGGTGATTGATATCCCGAAAAACACATGTGAAAATATTTCAAGAGCGCCTAACAGTATAAATTGTGATCGTGATAAGATGATATTTGAATCGAAGAGAGCATTTTCAGCGCACCTCAGAATTTTCAACAATCTTGAGTGCATAAAAAAGAAAAAAGGATTTTTAGGGATTTCCTTTGCAATTTCTATTATGCTGCATTAAATTTAGAGCGATGCTAGGAGCACAGCAGAACTGGTAACATTGGATATCGTTAGCACCGGTATAAGAGCCTCTCAGTATCTCTAGCGCAATCACGAAAGAAAACCAGGAAAAAAATGTTTATCAGAAGAGATGATCAACCTCTCGATAGTTCCGAACTTGGTGAGTTAGTTGCCCGAACGGAGATCCTCGAACAGAGAGACCAGAGCAAACTAAGTCCGAGCAAAAACATGAAAAATCTGGCAAGACACAAATCCAATAATTCCAATCTCATCTTTTTTGTCCAAACTTAAAATCGGGTATTTAAGATAAGACAGTGCACTCAACACCCAACAAAGTTGCAGTTTCTATTATGCATGTTAACAAATACTATCTTTCTCATTGTTTAAGGAGATATGGCATCATAGCTAATTCCAAAGGATATCAGGTCTGCTCTATATTCAACGGCCAACTTTTTATTCCAACAATGAGAAGCTACCTAGGTAAATTGTAGAACCGCAAGTCCCCTCACAAGGATAAAGCCTTATACGTTTTTTTTATAAGAAAATCATTATTTTGCCTGAGCCTCAATTTTCTTAACTTTTCCCAAAATTGAGCCTGAGATTTTCTTAAACTTTTCTTAACTTCTACTGAAATAAACTGGCTAGAGTAGTTTACACTTTCGTTAATAATATTGTATACGTGAATTTGAATTGCATCTTTAAAATTTTGAATGCAATAACGACGAAATACCGATTTTTGGCCTATAAAAACATTTAATTTTGGAAATTGAGCCTCGTAATTTTCTTACGATTTTCTTAATATTTTGACAATTTGAGCCTCATTTTCTTATAAACTTTTTTCTAACAAAAAAACCTGCATACGTTAATCTGTGGGCAATGTAAAACTTAAAGTCAAAAGGACTGCGCTAGTGATAAGGTGATTAAAGAAAGAAATTTCCTGATCTTAAATATGAAATGTAAGCAAAGAGGTGAAAAATTTAAGGAAGGCCTACAGAACAAGCTACTAATTTTCCCCCTTCATGATAGAATGACATTACTATTCAATTTAATGCTATTCAATCACCATCAAACCGAATATCAAAACGTCGAAAAGCCAAAGATTGGGAGTACTCGAAATGTGAAAATGGTACAATGGGTAATGAAGTGCTGGATGTATCAGGATTTGTAATGCTTCTGTGCAATGAATCCTTAAAATCAGCCGTATGAGCCTACCATAGATGGAAAAAGTAAACAGCTTTAAAAATGGTGTGCAGTATTTTACATATCGGTGAAGATAGATCTCCATCACTTAGGGGGAAGAACAGCTCAAAAGAACAATGTTGTTGCTGCAGTTTGTTTCAAAGAATCCAGAGTCTGTCATCTACAGTCCAGCAGAGGAGGAGAATTTTGAAATGAAAAAAAAATAAGCAGGGATATTATTATCTTATGATAATAATAAAATAATAATAAAAATAATATTGTTTATAAACGAAGTATACCTTCAGCTAACAGAACCACTAAGTATCAAATCGAAATAAAAACTTAACCCTAAAAACGAGCGCTGATCTTCCTGGTTTTCGTGTTTTAACTTCTGAGTCTAGCCCTTCAAATATGTATTCAGTTGTTTTTTGAAACTATTTTGGGTAGGTGGCTCACGTAGCTCAGCAGGTAAATCATTCCAAGCTTTCAGAGCTGAGTAATTATCTTTTCAAGAACTGTAGAGCTACATACCAATCTTGAAGAAGAAGGAATTCTTCATAAATACTACTAAGGCTTCTCTTGTATAAAAGTGTCTCTCAGATGACATCATAATCAAACTAAACTGTTTGATCTCAAAAGTACAAATCGAGACAGCTTAAAAACATATACCTAGATCGCTAGATAGCCAAGAAACTCCCTGCCATACATATCGTCAAGTGCCAAATAAGCGGGGGGCCCTTATAA
>WIPJ01002179.1:25350-39638 GCA_018155075.1 Cassiopea andromeda
GGGTTCAAAATAAACGGGGGGGGGGTCGGAATTTGAGTAACGACTTTACATGCTTATACAAGGACAGAAAGAACAAAAACAAGTTGACATAAAGCTAAGAACTAAAATATATATAAAAGCAAGCTAGCTTGCCATGAAAGCTAGCCGTAAATAGGTTCAACAAAGAAAGGAAAAGAAATAACGAGTTTGTAAAAAAAGTAAATTTCCTTAAAATTAATAAACAGGGGGTCCTAATAAGGTTTGGGGGGTTAGAAAAAAATCGAAAAATTAATAAGCGGGGTGGACGTTTATTTGGCACCTGATAGTAAGTACGTTGATTGTCAATAGCATGCAAGGCCATGATAACATTAGTTCATAAGCATATCCCTTGCCTATTAATTCCTGTACTCACAATATCTTCTAATCCATGCAAATGATCGAATCAAAAGTATCCCCTTATCTCCATGGTAATACCAACACACGATCTTTATTTCAACTCTTCCAAGAGAAACCATGCCTGCTTTCGGCGCCGAGCAAATCTCGTAGCAAAATCACCTGTACTATAGTCCCAGGATTATTTCACAGACATGTTTATGATTTTGATATCGTCATATGGTTTATCGTTCCGGGGATTGGTTTTTACAACACTGATCTTTTGCGCTACATCCATTCCTCTTGTGACACGACCAAAAACAGTATGTTTATTGTCAAGCCATGGCTAAAACAAAGGAATATGTATAGGAGTGGCAGGAGACTCAATGGATAAGTCTATGAAAGACCTATCAAGCTGAAAATTACTAATGACGAGTTTAATAAATAAAAGGGAACCTTTTTGGTCCATCAAACAAGAAAATATTTTTATCAAGGTCAAACTAAATGGCAGCTAAATGGGAAGGGATCTTTATTCAAAGTTAAGTAATGAAGGAAAGAATGAATGAATGAATGAATGAATGAATGAATGAACGAATGAAGTATTGAATGAATGAACGAATGAATGAGTGAATGAATGAGGTATTGAATGAATGAATGAACGAATGAATGAAGGAAAAAATGAATGAATGAATGAATGAATGAATGAAGTATTGAATGAATGAACGAATGAATGAATGAGGTATTGAATGAATGAATGAATGAATGAATGAATGAATGACTGAATGAATGAAGTATTGAATGAATTAATTGATGAATAACTGAATGAATGAATAAATAAGCAATGAAAAACATACCGTTGGTAGTACTGTTATGAAAAACTGCGAACCGTTTGTGTTAGGTCCAGCATTCGCCATACTGAGGGTATAAGGGCGGTCGTGCCGGAGTGAGTGATGAAATTCATCCTCAAACTCGCCGCCCCAAATCGACTCACCACCTGTACCATCACCTGTAATGATAGCAGAAAATGGAGGTAAAAAAAATTGAAAACTCTCATTGAAAGCATACAGTAGGAGAAAACTCAAAATTAAATTGTGGATCAGAGAATTGACATTATTTAAGAGTATATAGAACAGGTTTCATATCTAATACGCGATTTAAAATTCCCTGACTAATCCGACTTTTTCTTAACTTATAGTCAGAAACACCCACTTTTTCCCCAACCCCCATTTCATATCTTTATGAAAATACGTAAAGAAATGGAACCAATTACATAGGTAACCTATATATAATTGTTATAGCACTTTGCAAAGTGAATAAGTTTAAATTTACTGACAACAAATGGAATAACCACGGACCCCTGCGCACACTTAAGGCTGGGAGGCAAGGCTTCCTCTGAGGGCACATCAATGTATATGTATGTTCCTCCACAGGGGTAGATTTTGGTCTTCAAACTCTTTTATAGAAGGGCAATATCTAGTATATATGTTTCATAGTTATACCATATTAAGTTGGGGGTCTAGGGGACTGCCCACAGTAAACAATTATCTTGAACCGAACTGTCTAAAACGCAGGAAAATTCCCCTTACAAGATAAGGGAGATGGAAAGAGTTAAGTATGAAGGGCAATTCTTGCCCCTCCTGCCCCCCATGGAAGAGGGCCGAGGGGGCATGTGCTTTTCCTGCCCCCCAGTGTAGGCGTCCCTGGGAGCAACCGCTTGCGAACAGTCATGCATGAGTTAACGAATACGATATGTAGACTAACTTGGGCAGATACTATCTAGTATTCAATTCTACAGGGTTCATACTGCACCTGGAAAACCTGGACAATAACCCAATTATATGAAAATATCAGGGGTCACCAACCTCTGGCCAGATGCGGCCGTGACTATCACCCAATCTGGACCCAGTGCTTGCATAAAAGTGAGTACATTCTTATAGTACTATACTGTTATGATGTATACATTTTGCAGCTTCTGTAGACTGCAATTTCACTTTTCACACAGCAGCCACCAAATTGAACTGCAATATGTAAAATAGGGCTGCGTAATGCATGAATCTGGCCGCGGCAAGGATAATGTATAGTGCATTTGGCCCAAAGCCCAAAATGGTTGATGGCCTCTGGTCTATACAGACAATTTCCAGACTATTCTAGGCATTTCTTGGCTTTTCACATAAATTATTTTCCACGTTTTCCAGGTTCAACATAAACCCTATAGAATTGAATACAGTTAGCATGACCTGTTAAACTCAACTATGAAAACAGCCCATGTAACACGTGATGGAAAACTTTAAGCAATAATTCTTTCAACCTTAAGTATAATATTATAAAGTGACATTCATTAGATAAACGCTTAAATAATGTCAATTCTCTGATCCACAATTCAGTAAGGTAAGCAAGATTAGCTGATAGGAGTATACGAAATTATGATCTAGCTTAATTTTCTCTGAGGGATGGAAAACATCTGCAATGTGGATTAACAAGTTAGATATCGCCGTAACTCTGATCGCAACACAATCTACGTTAGTGTGCAAGAGCCCTGTGTATTGGCTGATAACAGAGAAATTCCTTATAATGTGTGTAACTCAAATAAGTAGGGCGATTTGTTGATCTTCTGCGAACAGAATTTAAACTATGAGTACGGGTAATTGATAACACATTTATCTATCTATAATATCTGCCATGCCTACCTATCTAACTGTCAAAAATTTTGGATGGAGATATTGCGGACGTTAAATTTTCCAAAATAAAATTTTTAGACATCATATTACCAAAATTTTCTGACAGCGAAATATTCGGAATTAGATTTTGTCCGAGTCTCGAAATTACAGCAGTAAATGTGCATTGCTAAGGAGTGGTGGTATCGTGGCAAATAGTTGATTCAAAACTGCAATGTTTGCTCATTTTTTGAACTGTTTATGCACAGTAATATGGTGCAAATGTAGGGTTCATGATAGGAACCACTGATGCTAAACAACAAGAGCAAATCAGAGAGGCACTATATAGTGATATTTAATTAAGGCATTGACTGATTTCATTAATTGATAACCGTAAATCCTAGTTCTCTCCTCTATTTTGTGTATCTATCGTTTCTAGTCAGTTGTTAGTTGTTGTTCGTAGGCATCGTTTACAGTTCAGTTGTGTTGAGTATAAAAATTATGTTCAAGTAAAGCATCGATACGTGAACCGAACCTGCAACATATGGGAAAGCCTTGGCCCATGCAGAAACACAAGTTACACAAACCTGACGGATCCCCTGTTTGTATCATGAACTGCTTAATGACTCTATGGAAAACGTGTCCGTTAAAATATCCATTCTTACAATGTGTCACAAAGTTCTCAACAGTTCTTGGGCACCTAGAACACGTCGAAAAGAGAAACATAAAATCAGACAATGTCGTGCTTCTAGTCTAAACAAACGAGGGAAAGAACCCCTTATGAAAGTGCATTCTATAATTCATATCGCTACAACGAAGCCAAATGCATTTGGAACATAAAGCTACTGTTTCCCTTAAATTTTACTCGTCTCGTACAGAAGATTATCGTACTCTTCTTTTACGAACTTATAGATGGCAATTAAATGACAGAATTCTTCATCCATGTATTCTACGTGGATGCAATGCATCCAAAAGAGTTCAGATATCTAGAGCTACAGCCACTTATTGAGCCACTATCTCAAATGCTCCTTGCATGTGTGCTTTGATGTCTACCTAGGGTAGTGGTTTTCAACCTGTTTCTGGAGCGGAACCCTTGCACATATGTCAACATAGAGAAATTAAGAATTGCTGTCGATCATCGCATTTGTGCAACCTCTGGCGGAACCCTTGGTCTGTGCTGGCGGAATGGTTGAAAACCATTGAACTAGTGTTAACAAAAAACTTTTATGAATTGTGGCACTAGATTATAGAGTTGAATGGGCATGTTTGAGTTGCAAGCAACAAAACTAGAAGAGCAATGGAGCAAAACTGGACTCTTGTGAGACACCGTCACTAGTAAAGTTGTAGCTTTCGAGTAAAGCAACTTTGGCCACATGCAAATACTTTCATTTCACTAAATAGAACGAAAACCAGAAACACTTCTACTTGCACATTTAAAAGCCCTATTGCGTACTTCCTCAAAGGTTTTCCTAGGCAGTCTTAATTGCAGATCATGCATCTTAATTATACTACCATAGTCAACCAGTTCAAAAACCCAAGAATTTCAAGACAATGAGACAAGAATTTCGAGGTAGGTTCTCAAGAATGCCAGCAACATAAACATATGATAGACAAGATTCAACTGGGCGAAAGAAAATATTATACTTTAGCAAGACTTTAGATCAACAAGAAAAAATAAAACTTTCAGTGGCTTCCAGGACTTATAGATAAAAGCATGTTTGATTCTGCTGGAACTACATGAAGCTACTAGAAGGAAGCAAATAAAGTCAACGTGTCAAGATTAAAGCAGATACAAAAATGAAAACAAAACATCATTATGATCACAAACTACACCAATGGCGTAACGGAGACACTGGCCGTCTTTAGAAATTAAAAAGATTAGACTCTCATACTGGGATCGCGAAGCTGTAGGTACCCCTAAAGATAAGACAAGTGGGGAAACACAGGAACGCTATTCCTAGAAACTGTTAATCAGAGAGCAGGAAATATTTTCTAAAATTCAAGTTAATAAAAAGTATGACCTAAAATATATAAATCATTTTCATTAAAATTTTCTTGGAATTGTGTAGTCTACAGTAACTCGATACGCAACAATGCTTAGAATTATCAGGTAGAAAATTTTGCAACGAAACTGTCGTTCTCAGGATGTAAGCATTTGCTTGATGCACTTGACCAGTATGGTCAAAAGACAAACAAACAACATCAAAAGATCCATCGGCGTTCCCCTTAGTCATGGGACCCCAACTCTTGAAATAAAGTGCTCAACCTGTGCTACGTCATTGGCATTCAAGTTATACTTACTCTTTGGGAAATAACTTCAAGTGAATATCTCCCATCGTAGTATGCATAACGACATTCTCTGACAATATCTTCGGCCCAGAGTCCTATAATGACGATCAAATGATGTTACAATACAATTGCTACCAAATTCCAGCATTGAGAGTAGAAAAAAATTTCACTGTCGCAAACTGCGATATATGGAAACATTTAATTCAATATTATCGTTCGAGATGTATTGGATAATATCAAGAACTGGCTCCAAGTTCAATGCAAAGGAGATTGTAAAGGCTTTGTGATATGTCTACGAAGCTGTGACGCGATATGTCTACGAAACCATAAGTATTTCTCACAGAGTCATGATTTTCTCGTCAAAAAATATACACGAAATAGCTGTGAATACTAGCTTACAACAAGCCAAATGCTTCAAATCTTATTGCAAGCACTAACACAAAATGAGTGAAATGTGAAGTTGCATGAACTGCATTTCTAACATACAGAGGGTTGATGATTTGAGGAATCCTCAAACCTTGGCTTTATCAGGGACGTCAAAACTAGGGGGTCGGTAGGCATTGGCCCCCACCAACGTTTTGCGCAAGATAGTGTGTAGCCAACACAGAGAAGCTGAACTTCTCCAAGCATATCCCAGACCCTAGCAACCAGGCCACTCCACTTTGAAAGTCGTTTCAATGCGCGTTTATGTTAGTTCACTACAAACCCAGCAGTGATTGGGGACCTAGTAGAAACAGCAGGGAGATATAGGAGGCGAGGAATGGAGCTGGGCGCCCTACCTCAGTTGCTGATGGCATAGGATAAGTGTCATCTATCTAAAGCAGGCAATTAGTATTACATTATTCTTATTATTATTTTACTTTTCTATTTCTTCTTTTGTTTTTGCTTTTTCTGTTGAAATCTGTTAGTAACTTTTACAGCTGTGTAATTTTGCTAGCATAGATGATATTGACAGCCAATTGTACGTTACCTGATATAGTGAGACGTATAATTTTAATTAGTTATAGCTTGATATTATATTGAAGCTTCAAAAAAAATTTAACAATTTCTTTCATGTTGACTAAAATATACCAATATATCTAACAAGCTAATTAACG
Source organism: Cassiopea andromeda (assembly GCA_018155075.1). NCBI lineage: Eukaryota > Metazoa > Cnidaria > Scyphozoa > Rhizostomeae > Cassiopeidae > Cassiopea > Cassiopea andromeda. The sequence goes on from WIPJ01002179.1 coordinate 31,742, forward strand.
CCAACAAAGTAAAAAAAGAAAAGCTTTTACACAGATTCGTTAAGAGAAAAAGACTATAAAAAAACCCAACTCTATTCTCTTGTACAATCTGCAGATGCAGGTACGTCCTTCCCATGATTTTATTTTCTGTTTGAAATTAATTCTCATATGCAGGCAATTTCCTATTTTTTCACTTCAAAGTGGCCTACAAGGGACTCTCGATTTACTTTACAATATAGCAATCAAAAACAAAACTAACACATGTTTTCATTTAAAATATACATACATACAAAAGCAACTTACAACTTAATAACTAATGGAAGATAAAAAAATGTAACGTACAAATGAAAGCAGATGAAGCTTTCTTTTATCTTTACAAACACAAAAAAGCATCCTTGGCTTAACTAGCTAGTTGCTTATCATTCGACAGGAGATCAAGCAATTAAATAAAAAGGATTGATTTTAATGTAGACAAATTCGTAAAAACATAACGAATGATTTGATCTTATCAGAAAACGAAAAGATAAAACCTTCTACATTTGAAAAATACAATGTAATTCACGGGAGATTTAGGTCCTTATGTAGATAAATGTAAGTCTGCATAAAATATGACATTTGGCACTTAACAAAAGTGGGAACGATTGCTATTTAAAATGCTGAATAAATCCATAAACATAAGTTGCTATCTACTTCTTAAATAGGGGAATCATTTATAGGACATCCAAACCCACTAGCACCTTTGTGGGGCTCGTGGTAAATGAAAAGGGACTCCTGGTGATGTCACCAAATTTTTTCAAGCTAGATAACAAATAAAGCTGGATCTCGAAAAGATTTACTTTATTTCTTCTTAAAATGTGTTGTGTGGCTTGGAAAGTTCAATTATGATGAAAGTGAGAATAGCTAAAACGCGGCTGCAAAAAATTCATAATTTTCAGGGCCCTTCTTAAGTTGGGAGTCCGGGTTTTGTCCGGGCCTCTGATAATACCCTACAAAGAACAGAAAGCCCTAAAGCCCTGTTTCCCAACCTTTTCTTGCTGTTCCCCCTTGGCCACAATACAATGGAAGCGATACCCCCCTCATCATATTAAACAGACACTGCATGCACAGGGCAGTACACCTCCATAAATATGTCAATAGATAACACACTATGTGCAAGAATAGTCAGTTACTAGTTAGCGGGGCTGAAAATGGGGGTCTGGGGGGTTGCCCCCGGAAAAATTTTTCGAGCCAACGCCATCTACAAAGTCGGAAAACGTCCATTTGCAGAATAGAGCGTACGTGTTATCATCAGTGATTTTCATGCTAAGAAGGAGAAGCAGAACGTCCAACGTGGTTCCACCGAATTTGGACGATGTAGAACAAAAACATGTTGCATGCATGCATGCCGAATTTTGACGATGTAGAACAAAAACATGTTGCATGCATGCATGCCGAATATTGACGATGTAGAAAAAAAACATGTTGCATGCATGCATGCCGAATTTTGACGATATAGAACAAAAACTGTTGCATGCACGTACCCAAGAGTACAAAAAAGTTTTTTCTAGTCATCTTAGCTATCATTCATGCGGACCGATGTTCAAAGTGTAATTCTGCTTAACCGATCTTTTTGGACTATCCGACCCCCTTTTCAAAAGGTTGTTTCCTGCAGTGACCGAATAATGGAGGAAGTACATTACTGCCAGTCAAAGTATGTGCCATACAGGAAGTAAAATTTCTTCGAAACATTCACAAAGCACTACAATCAAAATCAATTCCAAGAAGAATGCATTCTATCAGCAGAGGCACTAAGAAGCTTCGAAAAGCCAATCCATAGAAGCTGGGAAAGTGGGAGGGTTTTTCGAAGGCAGAAAAGATTTTTTAATGCTTACGACGACGAACATTGATGCCAAAATGGTATCACAGATTTTCTTCAAAATAGCGTCTGCCTGAGTCTAATAACAAAAAATTTATAAAAGCGCCTCCACTTTGATTCCAGAATTTCAGATATGCCTCTGGCTAGTCGAGCACTTTTTCCAGCCCCGGGGGTTTGCACGAAAGATTTACCTGAGTGGCAGCAATTATTTCTTCCCTTGAAGGCTTTTCGTTGAACACATCTCTGTCTCTGAAACAAAAAAACCCCATTTTCATGGATGAGAAATGTCTTTAAAAACTTATATATTCACAAATCTAAATAAGCATTAAGCCCTCTTAGCGCCCAATAAAAAAATTTATCGAATTAATCTACGAGCCGAAATGAGAAAATTGTTAACTCTACTGGATTCTCCTTCTTCCTGAAAAACCATTCAACGTAACTAAATGAATGAAAGGCTATATCTAGAAAAACTCTATCAATCTAAGTTTTTACTTTCGGCTTTTACATTTCACTTATTTAACTAAGCTAACCCACAGCAACTTTCTTCATGTTTTCTAAATATGATTCTAAATTCAGCTAAATAATGATTTTGTTGATATTAGCATACTTATTGTAGCACCAAGATCAATCCATTGTAAATATTATTTGACTAAAGCTATACAAACAACCCACGCTAACAAGCAGGGTTCCACTTAAGTTGAATGGTTAGCTATTCATTTCATTTCATTATTTATATTTCGTTACGACCATAGTTGCTTAAAACTAATTCAAGTCAACAATTAAAACAAAGTAAGAAAAGAGAGAACAAAGATTAGGCTATAGTACAAATAAAAAAGAAATACTTATTTACAAATTAAGCAATGGCATGCTTTGCCATCCCACTTTGCGATCAATTTTTTGAATTTTATCAAGGTACCAGCTCTCTTTATTTCATCCTTTAGAATATTCCATAGGAAACTACCTCTAAATAAGAGAGAGTCTAGTCCATATCTATTTTTGCTATTGTTGTTTTTTTTGGGGGGAATGTGGAAACGTGGAAACGTGGCCCTTTGCTGCTTTTAGTAATTGAAGGACTGTAATGTTCTAACGGCAAATAGCACAGATCAATACCGTAAATCCTCCAACAAGACCCACCTAGAAACTCATCTTTGCAAATAAGCGCCCCCCTCCAATAATGCCCCATAGGGCTTTATTCGAGGGTAGCACAGTTGCAGAATAATAGCTATACAGCATTACCTCCCTTTACTGGAGACAAAAAAGCAGAGAGAAACATGACTTTCGTAATGGTTAGGAAAAATCGTTATTGACTATAAAATTCGTTTGGGAAATGGCCTTTTTGTGATATTTAGTTTAGTTGATTGACAATTTTGTGTCGTTTTTTTGTCAACTTTTGAGGAAAATGCCAAACTTTGAAACAAGCTCCCTCCAATAAGCTATCCCCTCAAATAACCCCACCCAAAAATTCAATTTCACAAATAAGCCCCCGGAGGTTTACTCGAGGATTTACTGTATACACAATGCTCTAGGATATTAGGGCAGATTTACACATCTTATTCCATACCTCCATCAAGTAATACATATTTTTCTATAACAATACCTAAATTTTTGCCGAGCCTCTAAGTATTTCTAAAGTATTTCTTGTTTTGAGCCTAAGATAAATCCTAAATCATTCCTTAAGTGTCAAAAATGTAACTTTGCCAAAGGATTATATTCAACACTTCGTTGATGTCTTACTTTATCATAAAACAAAACAAAAGTAGAACAGAATAATTAATAGTGTAGCTGAAATTATCTTTTTCATGTTTATAGTATACACTTTTTTCTGCTAAAAGAAAACCTACGATTTCGCTGAGCCTCAATATTCTTAAGTTTTTCTGGCTTTGACGCTTAAAATTATTTTTAAATCATTGTTAAGTATCACAGTTTTAACTTTATCTGTAAAAAAAGAAATCAAAAGAATGTATTCAAATCTTTGCTGATGCCTTACTTCATCATAAAGCAAATGGAACAGAGTAACATATTCTGAATCGATAGTGCAAAATTTAATCTACAAACAGTACTATAACTCCAATACACAAACGTTCTAAGTCTTGATGGAGCTTGGGCCTTGTATCACCATTCTTAAAGTCGTAATGAGGCTTTAGCTTTGCATTATTCTGAAATTTTTCTTAAATTTCATCGATTCTGAGCCTCAATATTCTTATTAATTTTATTCCTATAAAAAAGTGTGCAATCATGCTTTCCTAGATAGGGAGATAGAGATAAAAAACAAACAAAAAACTCACATATGATCTTCGCTTGGTTCTCTTCTCGTGAAAAAGTAGAATCTATTCTTCTTATATCCAAAACACAAAAGTGTGGGATCAGAAACAGGGCCTTCCTGGCTTGAATTTGTCGCCGCTGCAACTTCCTGAAAGGAATTGTCATAAAATCAACAATAAGATCTTGCAGCCAGTGTATGAAAAAATAATTCAATTTACTGATCAATAGAAATCATCATGACTGCGAATAATAAAATACAGTGCAGAAAACAACTAGGGAAAGATCAGGAGATATAAAGTAAGCACAGGCAGGTTGAGTTTCAAATGCCAACTTGACAGAACTGTATGTAAAAGAGAATTTTCATCAAACTAGAAAAATAATAGAAATAACATCAATAACATGAGTCACTACACATGAAAATTGCATCCCTAAAATCATAGTTGCATAATCTGGCTTTTTATTGATATTGAATTGTCAATAAGAAACAGTAAAGAACATCCGAAGCTGGATTTGATAAAAGGTAGAAAATTAGTTTCTTATATAGAAACGCATATCAACTGTAATTCCAAAACAAAGAATCCATGTCTGCAGGCATTACATCGGTTCCCAAAACAAATAGTTGCATATTCCTTGTTCTGTTTGTCACTGTTTCTCCAGTCAATCCAGAGAGAATACTATATATATATAAGTATAAATCACATCGATTTACTTCCAAGAAAGCGCAACACAATTACCAAAGTTACAGCTGCTTTGTCTTCTCTTGATTTCTCTTGGTGCAAGGCAATGCCGCAAAACCTGACATTTTCATCCTGAAACAATTCATAAATGCAGGTGCAACATTTGAAAACGCAAAAATAAGTTTCACCTCTTTGCAGTAAATTCTGTATAACATGTTATGTATATCCTATTTATACTTGGAGAAACATGGTACTTAATTCTATTGACCAAATATCGAGCTGAAATTCAAAATCAACGCTAATGAATATGGGAATATTGAAAATTCCAATGCACACATGGAATGCAATTCAACACACAGTAAATACTGAGGCTAGCAAATCCTAGTTTCATCTATAATTGCAGCTTTGTGTCTTTATCCCATACCATCTGCCAAAAGTTCTTTAAATACCAATTAGTTAATGCATGTACTAAATACTAATGATATTCTTGTCTATTTCGATGGATTGAGACCCCCCTTAAAATAATGTTGAATTAAACGTATATTTGCAAGAGAATTATCTCGAAGTATAATGCTTTTCTATGCATATCAGCCCTGTAAAAATATATTTTTTTGAGGAGAAGAGGGGGACACTACTCAATTAGCAACAGAAATAATGCGAATCTTCCTGGAAAAGGTTTTATGTTGTTACAAGGAAGGTCTATTAAGTGAAAAACTCACTTTGCCAAGTATTTTCACACATCTATTTGTATACACATTTACAACTATAAAATGAGAAAAAAATTGAAAATTGAATGCAATCAAGGTAAAAAACATCCCTGTAGAAGAGACAAAAGCATCGAAGTGCCCCTTCATAAGTTCAATCAAGGTGAGGTGTGATAATAACAAGTAAATTTCAGTGGAATGACAAAACATCTAAAGAATTTAGGCTCTTCTGATCGCTTAGTACTGGTTAGAGCACTTAATGATACACCCTATACTGAGACACTTCCATAAAACATTGAATAATCAGAGAGAACATATAGACAAAGCTACTTATGCTGGATTATAAATAAAAAATAAGTAAATGAAAAAATAACAGCTATGTATAATAAATATATCTTAAACTACTTATTTATTTGTCTACAGTGCTTTTCATAGCAAAATATCCACTCTTAAAGCCCATGATAAACAGAGTTCTCAATAAGCGAGGGGTTAAACATGCGAACACATAGGAAACAGTGTCCAGCCATGTCTATTCTTATGAAGTCATAACATCATCTAAATACAGAAAAACATAAGACAGGACGAGAAACTGGGTTTTAATGCAGTCCCTATATTCACATGTTCTGAAACATGATCTAAGCAAATTTGAAGCAACTCCAAAATTGCTAAAATTAATAAATGGAGGGTTCAAAATAAGGGGAGGGAGTCGAATAGGTTTTAGAGTATCGAAAAATATGCAAAAGATATAATGAGCCGTAGCTAGATATTGGAATACTTAAATTACAGGTAATAAAGATTTTGTGTAAAAGATTCTCTAACCTTTAATTCCAAGCATCGTCGAGTATAAGAGAAAGTATCCACTATCATCAAATACTGAAAAAGATGTTTTGATTATGTTACCAAAGAGAAAAGACAAGGATTATTTTTGTATTCCTATGCGACAAAACGTGCACATTTTCTTGAAAATCAACGTAAAGAATTCTAAGTACTGCTGATGTGCTACTAAATTTCATTTCATTTCATACATCAATATCTACAGGCAATATGTCTTACCCTTATTTTAGAAACTCTTTTTTGTGAGTTCAAGGCGACGTCTTGTAGTCTGAAGTTGGTCAGAGATTCTAGTTTGATAATTTGAAGCTTGAGATCTGCCTGTGAATCCACCCATTAAATTTTCAGAGCATTGTCCATCTAATATTTGTGGATCATCACTAGCTTATCATACTTTATCATAGAACGGAGTTTATCTGGAGATCTCATTCTAGATGAAGCTTGAGCCTTGCACTATTCAAAAATCATGCAATATTCAGCTAATTTGAGCTTCAACGCTCTCATAGGCTACATTTTTAAAAAAGAAAGATCCAACGTTCCTGAAAATTTCCTTGTTTTATAGCACATACACGCATTTATTTATAACAAACAAACTTTCTGCATTCAACCTGGATTTTTCTTAATATTTCATCAAATCCAATGTTAAATGCTTCTTAAACTTTTTTAACAACTAATAATAACAATAATAATAGCAACTGTGACGCAATAAATAGGATGTTCAGGTTTTGTGAGGCTTGTAATGAATGCTGTTTCTATTTTTTTGCTCTAGTTTGATCAAGAAATTTCTTGTAAAAACAGTTTTAGTGTAAAATTCAGCCTGCTTATGTTTTTAAATGCTTCTTAATGTTTCCTTAATTTCAGCTTCATGCTGCATATAAACATGTTTCTTATAAAACAAAAGATGTGCGTCTCACCCTAGAAGGAAAGCAGCCAATTTTGTGAAAGAGAGCTTAGTAGGTTTTCAAAAGAAGCATCATTTTAACTACAATGAGGAACCACGTAAATCACCATGGCGCGAAATGTAATGAGTCTTCAACTACTCAAAGAATCCGACTTCAGCGACTCAATGCTAAGATGTGTTTGAACAAACCAAAAACTCGAATATATGAATGTAACATGTGTCAACAACATACAAAGAAAAAGAAGAGGATAATTTTTAACATGCATAACGAAAGGCGAGAAAGCAAATAATTTGGGCAAACATATTGACTGTCTTCATGAATAATGAGCCTAAGATATTACTACATAGGTCACCAACAATGGCTGTATTTTGAACATGCGTATACACAAATCGAGCTAAATAGAAAAACGTTTGTCAGATAATGCTGTAAGAGCTTGCAAGAGATGTCTTTCCACGTTTAAGATGACGTTTCAATCGAGGCTAAGATGATCAAGGAAGCGCTGTATTGATAAAAATTTATTAATTGATGTCATGGCTTAGCGGATTTGTCATAGTGGTGTTCAGTCGGCAATTGTACGTATACATTTAGCAATGAAAGAGTTGATGATCATAGCTATTTGATGTGAAAGAGCTAGTCACTATCCGTCAGTTTATAGACAAAACACATCCTGTCCATAAAAAATCTGTT
>WIPJ01002184.1:13244-28080 GCA_018155075.1 Cassiopea andromeda
TATATATATATATATATATCTTAAGACTGTGTTAGATGACAGAGTAGATAAATGTGTAAAACAAATTAGATACTATGTTGTTCTTCTCCCATGCTCTCATGGCTTTGACCTAAAGTCCATCAAAACAGAACATGGATTTTCTGACATATTATATCATGTATTAGTTCTGATCAAACAATTGGGATGCAAGTCAATGAGTTTCAGACAAACGGCTATGAAAATATGGGTACCATCAATTTCAGAGATTGATGATGAGACAGCATTAAAGCAAAGAATGCCAAAAAACAATATATAATTGAATCGATGAAACGAAGCTTCTATATACTTATATATGTTTTTGCATCTTCCTACTTGGCAATGTCAGAAAGATGTTTTAGTTGTAAAAGAAGGAAGTGTTATGAGAAAGCCAGACAGATTTCAGATTAATATGTGTACGGCATGTTTACTTCCTGCCTTCTGCTGTAGGCTATAGAAATTGCTAGCTGACATTTTCTAACACATACAGTTTTTATTGAAAATGTGTTGAGGTCAAAGTTGACCACTAAGTGTCATACAACTAAAACCTCCAAAATATATTTGCAATTTTTGATCCTCTCTCCGCCCTTGCAGGACATAGTCTAAAATATTAAGACCCCTCCGCCTACTAAGTCTAAATTGTGTTACCCCTCCTCCAACACACATAATGGAAGTGGTCAATTGAAACATTTGGTATGTCATAAAGAATATAATTGAGTAGATAAAACAACATGTTTTTATAGGAAAACAATCAATGCAAGAATCTCAGTTTTCTTAACTTTTCCTGAAATTGAGCTGAGGTTTTCTTAAAATTTTCTTAAATTTTACGGAAATAAGCTGGCTAAACTGGGAAACACTTTTTTGCTAATCTTGTATAATCGAAGTTGACTTTCATCTTTAACACTCTAAATGTAATAATGATGGAGTATCAATTCTTGACTAACAAAAACAATTAATTTTGGAAATTGAGCCTTGTGACTTTCTTACGATTCAGGGCATTTGAGCCTCATTTTCTTATAAACCTATTCTTAATATACAAATATGTAACATAAGTAACAAATGCATGATATATCTTCATCGGGAAGATTTTGAGACAGGGTGTAGGATTACAAAAGGTGGTGGAGATCATACCCCTTGATAATGAAGTCACCCCTATTTCACTTCCATTATTGTCCCATCTTAGAAATCTGCTTTTTGCTATAGAAAACTTAAGCCTTGACAATAAAAGCAATCCTAGTACTACACAACAGCAAATACTTTGCGAAAATATTGCAGATTTACCGAACGATACGAGACGTTTGGGAGGTGCTGAACTTCCTAAATCTCCCGGGAAATGCCATCTAAATGTATCTTGTCCTCAAATTCCCAAAATGCGTTGTAACATTTGAAAAACTTGGAAATGATCTTAAAATGACATGTTGAATGATATTTTGAAAGATGGTCCTCTGAAATGCTACGCTTCCATTTGCATTCGATTTTAATGACATGCACCTAAAAAGTAGAGAGTAGAAAAGGGGTATCTAAATTCTCAGTTACCCCTTCCATCCTCCACTCTGCATCGCCTAAATAAGAATAACACTAAGTGAACCCCTATCCTCCCCTCTTTGCCGAAGTCATAAATGTATTACCCCTTAAATCACTTTTGCTTGGCTTAACAGCTGATGTTTTAATTTCATCATAAATTGTTTAGAATCTTTGTAGTCGAATTTTCAACCAAGTTTACCACACAGTTTATACTGATATACTGATTTTCAGTGTCTGCTTTTACTTGATTAATTGTGAAGTATGTGAAAGACAAGTTAGGAAATTTTAGGGGTAGTGTTTATGAACAAAAACCAAATAAAATTGTCAAGGATCATTCACTTATCATTATCAGCTCAGATTTTGCAATGATTAACAATGAAAATTTGGGAAAAGGCTAGGAAACCATGCATAAGGACATTTGTTAAGAAAAGCATAAGTGTAAATATCTTCATACATTTTGAACGAACTCATTAAGCAATCCACACCATGTTTACAAAGACGAGTGAACGGCCGACGATGGCACTGGGCACCATATATTTCTCAAAGATCATTGAATGGCCACAACCATAGATGTAGGAACAGGGGGGGGCACAAAGGGTGTTCCCCAAAGCTTCTTGCAATTGGTACAGTGTATTGTACCTGTGCCTCCCTGTTCCTACATTTATGGTTGTGGCCATTCAATGATCACTGCTAAATACATGGTGCCTAGTGTCATCTTCAGGCCATTCACTTGCCTTCATAAATATGCTCTTTTCTTGTGAAGTTGCCCACTGAATGGATGTACTCCAAGCCAAATTCCACTAAAAAATTGTCACACTTCCATATTTCACTGATACCAACATATGAGCCAATATTTATCAAAATCTGAGAGGTTGAGGTACAATAAGTGTGTTGATTTCATATGGAATGACCAAAAAGAAGCTCAAATAATTGTGGGGAAGGAAATTACACTATCGTATAATTTTCCACAAGAAGAGTGCTAGTAATGTTTCTTTCACTAGATTCTAGTAATTTCAGGCTAGGGAGCATCATAAACTTTGTTAATGCATACAAAGTATATCTCAAAACGTAATTAGAAGCATGATCTGATGTTTCACGTTGGTTGCTCATAGTGCCCTCTTTATAAGTTGTAAGCAATAGGGATCATCCCCAATCATCGGGAAACTGTACCAGTGAAGATCGCAAATGCATAGTGATATACGAGAACCAGGCTTGAGGTAACAACCTATGTTGGAGGTGCTTGTCTTCCGCTTTGACAAATAATATCATATCTGGTACTTCCATGGATGTGTAACCTCCTGTGTTATCAAAGAGAGCAAATGCTGTAAACTTACGAATTTTCAACTGCTTTTGAAAAGACCATCTTAATATAGAAGAGTAAAAGACATACATAAAAACCCTGTTTTGAAGAACTGACCTAACCCGAAGTGGCATTTAAGCGACAACATCTAAATCATACCGTATTCATGCCGCGAGGAGCAGAGTGCTAAACCATATTGATCAACTGAGCTCGCAGCTCTGTCAGTGCAAACACCAGAGCTTTCTCCAAATCCTAGGTAATTGTATGAGCCAACGTTTATAGCTTTAGTTTTTGAGCCAGTGTATCTAGAAGAAAATTTTGATGACGCTGTGGATTACAAAGTCTCACAAAAAAAGTAGTACTGTATCATCACATGAATACTATTGCCAAGAACAAGCAGGTAGTTTATAAAAATGAATGGAAAACTAATAACAGTAAGTAAGAGAATGAACTATCAGGTACTGTTTTAATTAGATTCTATCAAATGCATACATATAAGCAAGCGATCATAAAGATACAATTGAAAACAATGAACAGGCAATATAGACATTGAATTTCTGATTATTGACTTTAACATAAACCTGCCATTTGCGATTGCAGAGACCCAAACATGCAGTGTAGACTTTGGCCATAAGTACTAGCACTAACCCACAAAAATATAGGAAGTGGAAGCTTTTTAGAATAAAAAGCACTCCATTCCTTTGAAACGATCTTATTGGTTTCTACTAGAAATAGATACTAGAAAATAATACAGCCTGAAAATGCATTAGATTTTAATAGACTGGTTTTCAGCTTGGATAAATCGATACAGTTGAATGATGAGCATTATTTTGACACACGTTCAGTACAGAGCGATACAATGAATGGCAACAAACAATTACAACGGTCAGCATAATTTGTTGTACAAATGAACTAAACGTGTTTTTAACAAATTATCTTTGTCGTGCAGAGATAGCCTAGTTCTGGAAAGCTGCAATTTTCCATGAGTTTTGTTCTACTCTTCTCAACATATCTAATAGCTGTTACCTGAAAAAAGGTCATATAAGCATTTCAACTTTAAAGTACACTCATTAGTCTATGCCAGTTAAAACAGGACCAAATAAGTTCAAATTTAAGATGCACTTTGTTGCCTGTACAGAACATTCATCTGGCATATTACTGCTTTATTGAGGAAATTTAAAAATGATCCAGTATCTTTTGCTTTTCTTGTTGCAATTTGCTAAGACAAATGTCTGAAAGCTGATATCTGAATTTTGCAAGAAAGGATACTACATTTACTTCCACAAGAAACATGATGAATAAGACTAAATGGTCTTCTTTGCCAAGAGGCCCAAACATATATTCCTATTGATTTGGAGATTTTCCACCGATTGTTTCACACAGAAATGTATTATACTACACAAAAGCAATATGCAGGCATACCCAACAAACTCTCAACAAAAGCTAAATAAGCCACAAAGCTATCCGAGGTTATGAAGCAGATGGACAACAACAGTAGTAAACTGAAAAAAGTGTTGATTTGAGATGGCTATTTTGCTGTTTTGTCAACAGACTGAATACACCAAATACCTATGATTTTTTAATTAAAGGCCAAATAGACAACAAGATTTTAGTGACGCAGCCCTTGTTAAAGAGATTATATCACCTTCCTTCCAATATATAGAAAAGTGGGATCGAAAAAATAGTTAGAAATGATCAAAGAAAGGAATATGCTTTGACTACACATTTAAATCACCTGCAAAAATTTATGATACCAAGAGCAATGTAACAAACGAATGATGGTAGAGTACTGCTGGAGCCTAAAGAAAAATACAATTTAAAGTATTCTCGAACATCCAGACAGAGAAAACTTGTTCATTTCTCTTTGCTTTTTTGGTGTGATTTAAAGTTGTTTGTACGTAAGCACACCTGGTAACAATTAATTTCTCGAATACAAGAAAAGAAGTTGCCACACTTCCAATTTTTGACATCATTCAAGATCTCAAAAACAAGAGCTAATTGAACAAAATTGAATCGATGTTAGAATCAGCACAACAGATAGCATATACTTTGGGGATAATGTCCCCGGCACCAGTTGGTTGAATAAAGCTGTTCTAAAATTATCTTAAATGTTGCTTTCTTCAATCTTGCATAATGAAAACAATGTTTCTTCATCATATTTTAATTGCTGATATAGATGGAAATATTGTACATGGTGGTACTATTCAAAATTTACTTCTATCTTGTACATGACTTTTCTATGCATTTGATAACATGATGGTGGGTGATTATTTGCGCTAGGATATTCTGCAAGATATGGACAATATATTTTTAAATGCAAAACACTATTCTTTTCACAGGTCGTTGTCATTAAACTATATGTTGAAAATTTCAAGTGCATAATGAAACAACACTGAAACATTAAATGATTACATGTGAGTGAAGTGTGATGGAAATTCTACCTCCATGTCACGGCATCAAGAGATAACGAGAGAGGCAGCACATGAGCAGTTAGCGCGTTCAAGACACCCTGATAACTTCCACTTCAGCCTGACACTTTTTCAGGGGTGAGGTTTCATGAAAAATGTAACTGTACAAACTGTCATGAAAATTAGGTAAGGTTTAGGGGTAAAAGATTGCAATCATGGTTTACAGAACTTGAACCCATTCTCGGCAAAATTAGTACCTCTTATTCAAATCCAAACAGATTAACGTTGGATCCCTTTTGAAGCAAATTATGTGCAGAATTAAACAATCAATACCACTATTGTTTCTGTATCTACTGTTTTCTTTGTATTATCACTTAAACAAACCAAGATTTTGCAAATTTAGCAAAGTCTAACTGTCACAAAAGTATCATCTATTTGGAGCTGAAATCATTGCCTATATTTATGATTACCTTTCCACATGAATCTGCATGAAGATTGCATCTGCCAGACCACTGCTAGATTGGTATTTATCACCCTAAGCTGCATTTGATTTATTATAACTACAAAACTTGGAAAACACTTAAAAGACAATGTTTGCCTCCACACTTTCCAGGCCCGTCAGCTTCAAATTACTTTGACATTCAATCAAACATGCAACTTAAATATGCATTAGCACAATTCAATAATAACAGCACTATGCTTTCAATAATTACACATATAACTTAACATAGAGAGAATAAATAGCAATGAGTAAAATGTTTCAGTTGCTTGAGTTTTTTTTAAGGAAAACTTCTATCAACAGGTACATCAACTCAAAAGAGAGAACCCTGGGTCGGTCATTTTAGAGTTGAGTGCTTTCCAAGGCAAATGGTTCAAAGTTGAACAAACTTGGAAGATATTGGTAAATTTGATAGAACGTCTGCACTATGGTCGGTATCCTCTCAAACTTTGCAGTGGTAGAGATATGGTCGGTCTCCTCTTTCTTCCCAAATGGTGGTGTTTGTGCATATGTCCGCTCTGATGTACACAGTTCTCGTCTACCTCAATTTGACCTCGTTAATCCTGGTTTTCAACTCATCTGGATGAAAATTTCCCTACCTCACACTTCACCATTCATTTGCACCCTATATCGCTCACCTAACTCAACTAACCATAAACTTCTATTTGACCATCTATCTAAGACAATTGACACAATAACTCTTCAATCTACATGCTCTGAAATCACAGTCCTTGGTGATTTCAATGTCTACAATCCGAACTGGCTTACACACTCTCCACATATCACTAGCCCTGCTGGTCGTGATGCAGAGGCCTTTGCCATTGTGAATGACCTGTCACAATTGATATCAGAACCTATACGCATCCCTGATCGCTCAGGGGACACAGCTAATACACTCGATCTGTTTCTTACATCAAACTCAGACATTTACACTAACCCTATTCTACATTCTCCTCTTGGTAGCTCTAACCACTGCCTCATCACATTATAGCATAACTTTGTCTCCCAACAGGATAGATCTTCCTCTTCACAAAACGTTTTCCACTATAGCAAAGCTGACTGGGACTCTCTTCAAAACATTTTCGCTGCTTATTCCTGGTATTCTGGCTTGTCTAACGATCCTTCTTCTTTTGCCACCTTCATCACTAACGCAATTCAACTTGGTATGGATCTTTTTATTCCATCCTCCTATAAACTTGGCAAAAAGTCATCTCCAAAGTGGTTCACTTCACAATGTGCAAAAGCTATCAAACATAAAAACCACGGCTTTAAACACTGGAAACTACACCAAACTCCACATTCAAGAGCTTTATTTGTACAAGCTCGTAACCTATGCTCTGAAACTATCAATGATGGCAAAACCTCCTTTGCCAAACGCATCAACGATAAAATTGCTTTATGTCAAACAGGATCTCGCTCCTTAGCCAAAGTTGTCTCACAAAACTTTTGCGATTCTTCTTTTTCACCTCTAAAAAACAACTCTGGCTCATTGTCATGCACTCCTTCCTCTAAAGCTAACCTTTTCACATCAACCTTTGCTTCCAATTCCACTCTTGAGGACCTTGATTTCCAACTTCTTCTCTACCCCACATCCACCATCACAACCACATCCACCATCACAATGTCCCCTGTTAAGTTCTCTAAACATAAAGTCTGGAAAGCCCTTCTTCAAATCAACACCTCCAAATCTAGTGGACCTGATGGTATACCTGCTATAGTTCTAAAGTCCTGTGCTTCTGTACTTGCCCTGTTTGCAACCAGCTTTTCATGACAGGGTCCAGTCTAAAGCCATCCGTCTTGTCAACAATCCAACCCTCGCCAATTCTCTGTCTCTCTCCCATCGTCGTCTCATAGCAGATCTTTCCACTTTTTACCGCTATTTTCACGGACGTTGCTCTCAGGAAATCAGGAATATTATTCCTGATCCAATGAGGCATGTTCGAACCACCAGAAGCCCTATCGATTCACACCTGTTCCAAGTTACACTACCTAACCCATGAACTCGAGCTCATAAATCATCTTTCATTCCAAGAACTTCTCACCTGTGGAACTAATTGCCATCCACTACTTTCCTTGAATCCTAGAATTTGTCATCTTTCATATATAATGTAACTTGTGTTTCTGCATGGACCAAGGCTGTCCCATGTGCTGCAGGTTCGGATCACGTATGGATGCTTTACTTGAACATAACTTTTATGCTGAACACAACTGAACTGTAAAAGATGCCTACAAACAACAACTAACAACTGACTAGAAGTGATTGATACATAAAACAGATAAGAGAACTAGGATTGATGGTTGTCAATTAACGAAATCAGTCAATGTCTTAATTAAATGTCACTATATGGTGCCTCTCTGATCTGCTCTTGCTGTTTAGAATCAGGGGTTCCCATCCTTAACCTTACAATAACATCAATAAACTTGATCTTGTCTACTTTTCTACATAAACGTCCCCCATCTTCTCAGTTTTTCCTTTGTTGGGGCTTTGTTATAGGCCCTATGGCCTTTCCCTAACATTAGTTACTAAAACAACATTTTTTTCAAGAGAAGACCTTAAAGTTTATCACGTGGGTCACAAACATCTTTTGCCACAAGGAACAAAATCCATTGTAACTTCTTTTTCACGTAGTAACAGTTACCATAGGAACACCTACTACAAACACTGTGTGAAAATGGCTCTCAGTTGTAAGAAAGCTCTTACTGCTGCAGAAAATAGAGAGAGAAGCTGGAAAAAGGCAGCTACGTCAAATGCAAAGCAAGACATACCCATTTAGCATAAAAGATCCCAGTTGAAAAGTAAAACATCCTAACAGCATGTAGAGGTGGTGGTGCTAAGAACAGAATAAGACAGACTTAGAAAGAGAAGAAGAGTAAAAGCTACAAAGACTAAACTATAGGGCATATAACATACTGAGTTTCTTTCATCGAGTAACCAATCTTGCTAAAAGACTTTTGACCAAAAGCCCAAAAGGGGGTGTGGTTGTAAAGAGACTTCTGTCTTAATCTAAAGATGGTGATGGCAGCAGAGATGTAAGTCAGACATTTTCTTTCCCTTCAAAATGAGAGCCCAACTCTGACAAAGGGCTAAAAGTTTGTTGAGCTACATCCTACCCATGTTCTATGGAGCTCTCTCATACCATTCAATGTTTCATTTCCATCTTCCACCAAATCATGTTTGCTTCCATTTGGGCACCATTCCTAGGTTAACTTCTCATACGTTCAGCCTAGTTTAGTTGTTGGTTAAAGTATAATAATAGTCTTTTTCTCACATGCCAGGTAAGTCACAAATTTATGTCACGTGAGTCACATTTGCTTTTTAATGCTTATTCTAGAACTGAAAGCAGTTTTGATTCAATTTTCTGTTATATGTTACTTATGTGACTTGGAAACATATTGGATTGAAATTATGAAGATTTATTCAATAAATTCCCAGGAAAATCAAAATACGCACAAAAGGTATCACTTACATGAAACTGAGGTCACGGGAGTCACAGAAATGTTCTTGTGCACAAAGCGCCAGAATGAGATTTTGATCAAAATAACTGAGCCAGCTTTTAATTCTGCACCAGAGCTACTAGTATGCTACCACTCTTATTTATATTATCATAGCTATATAAAATGTGTTCAACAGCTCAAAAAAATTGAGATTGTCACATGAGTCACCACGAAATTGCTCATATGTGAATTCTTGTACCAATTAAAAAACTTTAATTCATCTGACATTCCCATTCCCTTCAGTTCTGGAAACAAATTCAACAACAATGACTACATTGCTGTGAAAACACGCTACAAATGACTATTGCTGAGCATGCACTGCTTCTCAGGTGATCTTGAAGATGCAACATGGAGGTAGAATTTCATTTTGGCAACCACCCCAAAGAAGCAGTTGTCACACTCAATTCCAAGCCCCCTCCCCTTTGTCAATAATTGCATATTAGCAGCTTCTTGGCTACTGTATAGGCAAAAGGGGTGCAAAACTCCAAGAAGATATCCATCTAGTCTTTTCAAATTTACGAAAATTGATCCATGGCAAGTTGTGATATGTGCTGCTACACAACCAAACACTTGATCTGCACATTCCAACACACTCTTGGGCAATGCTCTAATTTGTACCCATGATTTGCAAGCCAAGGTTAAAGACATTGATCACATAAATATATATATACACCTAATAGACGATGCATCCAGATGTTCTCTGTTTCTCTACCAAAGAGAAATACAAAACTACCGTAATAAATAAACCTCGCAAATACCCTATAGACCTTGAACAGTACATCAAAGTCAATTAATGTTGCCCAATAGAAGAGCACGAAAAACAAGTTCCTTTATGGAAAAAAACGCTTTAAGAACGTAAGCCAGAGCTTCTTAGACTTTCATGTCGACCAAAAGCGGACTAACAAAGAACGAATTCAAAGTATAGAAATAGAAATCATCTCGCAACATTTCACCACAACAAGGACAAAAACTCCACCGAACTGAGCAAGTATGTCTGGGCTCTTAAGGACAACAACATCGAACATTCCATCTCCTGGCGCATCATCTATCACACCAGACCTGTAAAAGTTCAGGTAAACAATGTAACTTACATCTCAAGGAAAAATTCTTTATAATCTGCAGACCGGATCTTTCTACCCTGAACAGACGCAATGAACTAACATCATCTTGTCGCCATAAAACAAATCTCCGCTATGCAATGCTTGACTGTTGACATTGGACTAACGTATTAGACCTTGCTTTCACTATGGGAATTTTTCCATATTTAAACGGTGGTTACATATATTCTTATATTATCCCCTGATGAGTGGGAAACCACAAAACAGGCTTGTAGGGATGAAAAGGTAGTTTAATTTGCCGTTTTCCTTTATTAATTTATACAGCTTTACCACCCAGAGATTGAGCACTATATTGCGGAATTCATCACTACACTTTAATATATATATATATATATATATATATATATATATATATATATATATATATATATATATATATATATATATATATATATATATATATAATATATTCACAGACTTACTGAAATGTCCAGTTGTAATCATCACTTTCTCTATTTATCAACTCAACTTCTGCTCCTGGAACACTTGCAATAGGTCTATTCCAGCAGTCTCTTATTCTCATGTATAGATTACGAGTGTAAAAACTCTCAAAATCAGCATAAAGTGGTACAAATCCCTGAAAAACAAGAATTGCATTGCAAGAGACATCATGAAAATTCAATACAAGAAAATAGACTGTACTTCTACCCTGTATACTGCACTTTATCCCTGTACGGTGAATGGCCAAGCGGGGTGAATGGCCAAGCGGCCCAGCCAGTTCCATTAGCTTAACTGAAGTTAAGCATGGCTGTGTACGGCCAGAAACTGGATGGGTGGCCTCCAGATGAACGACCACAACAGCTTACTCCGCCGTCCTTCGGAAGGGACATTAAACTAGGGGGTCCCATGCTTGGATGCGGCATGCATAGTAGGCCTAAACTAGCTGAATAAGCTAGGTATAACAGCCTACTCAAAATAAAGTAAACAACAACAACAACTCTTTTAATTTATGCTTCAATGAACTTTCATTGCATATTTTCTGAATTTGTAACTAAATGACTCACTGCCTGTCTCTACAATCGTTTATCTTTGGAATTGAGAGAAAATCGCTTCTTTGTTTTGTCCTCTTTTTAATCTCTTCTTCTCCTTTACTCGACCCTGAGAGTATACATACCTTTCGTACGCTGCCCTTTATGTAATGGCCACAGGGTAGATAATTCTTACCGGACTCCCCGTGGTATCATCTTTTGTTGTTGTCATTGTAAATGATTATGAGTATTGATAAAAAAATCACTTCTAACATATAGGTGTATGCTTCTGGTCAAATATTACTTTCACCCTTTATGTGAAGGTACACAAATAGAGCTATCCAATCATGAGGATGACTAGAATCTGAATTTTATCAATGGGGTAAGCTTTGTACAGTAAGAGCCCACACATAAGAACCTAAAAGTTTGAAATGAGCCAGTTCATGTTCTGATGCAATGAGCTAATTCCAGTAATTACGGTGGTCAGTAAATAGCCTAGGGTCCAAAACGGTTTCAGTTTAATATTTTAACTCAAATACATATGCTAAAAAAAAATGCTAGAAAAAGGATACTTAACAGTATAGCATTCAAATACTAAAGCAATATAGCTAATACCCAAAACTTTGTGGATAAAGCATAGGTATAAAGCAAATCTATTCCGTACTAAATTTATCAAAACTAGAGCACCCATTTTAAACCAGTAATTGCTCAAATGAAACCTACAACAATCATGCAGGCCTCTCAGCCAATACCATGGCAGATTTGGCCAACCTGCCCCAGGGCTACCACACAAGAATTGCTGTTTGCCCTACAGCACATACTCAATTTCCCCCATTTTTCCCTACTATAAAGGCAAAGCTGCCCCTACATATCACTAGAATTTTCTCAGTTCCCCATAAAATTAGCATTTCAACAACCAAATTTTGTCTGAGACTTACCATTAGTATAATATTATGGAAATTACACACTTTTTGTTTTATAAGAATATCAAGGCTCAGAAACTTGAGAATAATAGAAGGATTAACCTTCATCACGACTCGGAACTTTTATGTACTTGAGCCATAACGGAGCTTTTACATTAATGTTTGGACAGTCAATGCATTATTTATTATTTCTGGTCCTCTCTTGATTTGCATTAAGATTAATTATGACATCGACAAAGACTTGAATATATTCTTTCCATTTCCAGAACTGGCCACACCATCGACACTTAAGAATAACTGGGAATAATCTTAGACTCAAAACTACAAAAAGGTAGGAATATTGAGGCTCAGAAAAAAGTTGGGTATTTTTAAAAAGAAAGTGTGTTGCCATCTATGAAGATGCAGGCGACTGCTGTGCAATCTTGGGCAGGTTCTAGTTACATACAGATGATGATCACTTGAAAAAGTTGCTCAGCAACTCTGGGAAGGTATTCTAAGGTTTGCAGGATATGCAAACTTGGCCAAGTTTATGCTTGAAATAACTACCATTCCTCAAAGCACTGTAGAAGTGGAGAGGGCGTTCTCAAATGTTAATACCAATAAAACAAAACTGATGCATGCACCCTACTATTGTACACTGCAAGACATACTGCGATAAAATAAATACTCTTCTGCACATATCGAGATTGATAGGAGATTGAAAGCTCTGCATGGAATTAAACACTAAGTTGCGTGCATGTTTCTTGGAAAACGAACGAAATAACGTAGAAACTGATAACAATTTTCGGTAACCTGAATTTATTCTTTTAACTTCTTAATCCCATATGGAAATTTGTTTGTTAAAACTTTTGCTGAGAAGTTGATCTTCCATCCTCACACGATTGTCTATTAGACAATATCGACTCAGTCCCCCCACAATGTACACTACTTCCCCATTTTGTTGCCTTTTCCCAGTAGGTTACCTCTACCCCATACAAATTCCTAATTTCCTCTCTTGTACTGGAGTTCCCCTACAAGTGGCAGCCTTGACATAAGTGGCGGCTGGTCAATTGGGGATTTTGGGCGATGCCTCCAAGCAAAATGCACAAATGAAGTTTCTTCCAAGTAATGGATATAAGTAAAATAGTGAAGGGTTTCGATCACTTAATCTAGGCCAGTTACTTGTTAACATGGGGTTCGAGACGATTTGTTGATGTCGAGCTTCGCTTCAATCAAACGGCTAAGCACACTTGAATTAAGATGATGTCATTTGGGAGGCAGAAGTTCTTTTGCCCTTCAAATCGGCTATTTGACATGCGCACTGGGAAACATCAAAAACCAAACGCCGCCAGGAACGCAATATGATTGGCTGAAATTCACATAAGTGGCAAATTCAAATCTGCCTTTCATGATACAAGAACAACTACCATGAGCTGCAATGCTGTGCGAGGCATCAGTCAAACTATTTGCAGTCTTCGGTAGTGCTTGACAACGATACACTCTGTCATCCTTACTGCACTCTATAGCTATGAATACTGCTAAAGTCTTCAAAGTCGTCCTTTCAGCCAGTTAACTCTGGAAGACAAATTGAAAGTGAAGCGTCTAGGCCACAGCTGTTACGCACTATGGGATGCGCGGATATGGATTCTTGCTAAAGTCCATTGACAACAGACTGCAACGCCACATGGGTGAAAAATATTGAATTTTCAAATACGTTTTTCAATATGTTCGCAAAACGTTTTCTATGCAATTTTTTCTAAAGGATTCAAGAGAACTTACTCTTTTGAATAGTTACAGAGCACATGAAATGAAATTTTTTTCGCCTTGTATATCACAAACAGACACAAAAAAGACATATTTGATGTTTATAAGTAAATATGATCCGCGAAAGTAATTTTAAATTAATGTTAAAGAACGCGATTTTGCCCTTCCTGGTGGCTCTGCTAAAACGCGGCCAAAGGCACGTGATTTCTCACATGTGACGTCAGATTGTTTGTTGGTACAACCGGCAAGACAGCACAGGAAAATGTCGAGTGATTGCGATGGAGTTGAACGTGGGAGAAAGAACAACGTAGGAAGATACTGTGTAGCTGGCGGCCCAAATCAACAGAGCTGCAGAAATACTAGTTACACTTCTGGCATTACGATGCATCAATTTCCTAAGGACAAAAAGCTACGGCAAGAGTGGGCCAGGTTTGTTAGACGGCATAGGCCTAACTACAAAGCTCAAAGCAGATATGCAGCTCTCTCCTCCATTCATTTTGATGAATCAAGTTTTACGAGGCTGATAATAGCTCGCAAAAACGTCCGCTGGAGGAGAAATCTCATTCCAGGAGCTGTTCCAACAAGAGATTCTATCAATCTTTATTCTCCGCCAAATTTATCACAACGTGACAAAAGACAGGTAACTACATAATACATATGTACATACTTGATAAGGGAGTTTCCCTGAAAACCTGAGGGTATGACAACAGATCAAACTTGACTGCAACTCTAATCTAGAGATTTGTTGATCTACTAATACAAAGTCCAGAACCCAGAAATCAACTCAATTATGATATGAATTTTTAGTACTATTTTGTTCAGTGCTTTAGAATATATATATAT
>WIPJ01002184.1:34223-55350 GCA_018155075.1 Cassiopea andromeda
GTGTCATGCCTTGATGATTGTGTTGCCATAAGAATTCCTAGATCTGTGCAGACCAGGTGGAACTTTGGAAGTAGAATTGTTTCTACTGTTTTTGAGCATAAGGATGACTTGAAGGTGTGCTTTAAGCGGATAATAAATACCTGGAAAAAGGGCAAAGCTAGTGTTCGTGATGCAAGTGGCCTCCTCCATCGGCTTGAGGACAGGATCTTCATACTTTATCTGAGGTTTCCCTACCAGTTGATGCCACATGTAGATGTTCTGTATGCCCAGATGCAAAAGCGTCAAATCAGCTCAACCTTCATTCAGACATGCTTCAGAAATTTATGGCGTCAATCAGCAATGTCAGATAAAAAATACCAGATATTTTTCACAATGACTCCTGTGCTGTAAAAGAGGAGCCTCTGGCAAAAAGGCCCAGGTGTGAAAGCTTTGAAGAGGAAATTTCAATGATATTGGAGGATGTTTGTGATATTGTAGTATTAAATTATAGCTCTAGATTTGCGGTTACTGGACATCTTTGTGCAGCTACTCTTTTTGAGAGTAGTTCATTCCCAAACTTTGAGCAATGCTTCGCAAAAAGGCTGTAGAAAGTGCTGCAACATCATTTCCTTTTTTGATGAAAGCTCCATTTTGAGCTCTCTGTGACTTAAAGCAGACCAGAATTTAGACATGGCTGTGGAGCAGTTCCACACTCCAACTTCTTATTGAAAGCAACTTAGCTGTAACTTTCTCTGAAACTGTGCCTTTGTTGAAAGTCATTATTATTGTTCCAATGACAGTCTGCGAAGTAGAGAGGTGTTTCTTAATTCTAAAGAGAGTGAAAACTTTCTTGAGAAACACAACGTTTGCGGATACACTTGGTGCTTTGGCTGTGCCTTCAATAGAAAAGAACCTTGTTAAAGATTGAATTAAATTCAATCAAAGTGTCATTGATATGTTTGCCCAGCTCAAGAATAGAAGAGCTAAATTTCTTTTTAAGTAGCTCAAGAGCCTCTATGCATTTTTGCAAAATTACAAACCAGCATATTATATTTGATAGTTTCTGCTTCCATCAGCTAGATTCTCTTTGAAGTGTTGGGACAAACAAAAAATATCACTATTTATACTATTTAATGTCCATGGAATGAATACTTTCAATTACAATAATAGTTTGACAAAACATTATCTGCCTTAAAATTCAATATTTGAATTTAATGTCCATAGAATGAATACTTTCAATTACAATAATAGTTTGACAAAACATTATCTGCCTTAAAATTCAATATTTGAAGCAGATTTAAGCAATAAAGTATCTTATTTTGCAAAATTAACAATCGTCATTTCTCTGATTACACTCAATTTTTGAGAAACATGTCCGTAAGAAACATGAGGCTGAAATTAAGGTAAAATTAAGACACAGGAAGGCTGAGTTTCAAACAATAACCTCAAAGAACTGTTTTTGCACGTAAACTTTTTAAAGTGGAATTAGTAGCCATTACATGCCTCAAAAAAACCTGAGCATCCTCTTTCTTGCATTATAATTGCCTAATCTGGGTTGTTATCATTGGAAGTCCGAGCTTAAGAAACCTTTCCGGCTGTATTTGACATAGTATTAACAAACTTCCCGGCCGAAGCCAGATACTTTGCTTCTTATATGACAAAACGTGTACTTTACTATCTGGAGGTAAAGCAATCGAATGTCACTTTTTGGGTGTGGCTCCCAAAGATATTCGACCATACCCAGATTTTCAAAGATATGCCCCCCTAACAAAAAAGTCCACGAACCGCCACTGCTTGACATGACTTCGTAACTTCTGAAGGTTAGGACTGGCGGCAAGACACGCGGCTACATGTTTTGATGTGCGGCCGCATGCTTTGAGTATTAGCTTTCAACAGCTTTGTACCATGCTTTAGAATTATAATTCCGTTCATCTATATATGGCATTTACAAAGCATCAGCAAAGTTATTGGTTGATTTAGAACTTGTTTAATATCCACTTTTACTGTAAATCTTCTATTCTTTTCCCATTTTAACATGGCCCCCTGTAAATCAGGTCTCGTTATTGTTGAGCAACAATCTTTGAGTTGCTAGAACATATGCTGATCAAGTAAATTCTGAATTAGCACCTATCAATCAATCGGTCGATATATATTTTTGCATATGCATCATAGTTTCGATTAATAGTAGTTTTTTTAGTAATGGCGTACGTGACATAGTGCTTACCATATCTTGCTTGATTATTATACATGCATTAGGTGTACATGAAATAATCCTGGGGGTTCGCAGGAAAAATCTAGCAGTTTGGGGGTCCATGAAGCAATTTCACGTCAAATTAGGTTTTGTTACTGACAACAAATTTCCCTTGTAATTTACACTGTATCAAGAAACATGGAGAATATATGTAATTGATTCTTTCTTATTATCTTCACATTACTCTTGATCTGTCTGCTCAGTAGTTGATTTTATCAAATGAATCTGCATTTTCTTTCCAAATCCAGCTCCTATTTCACAATGGTGTAGTATGAATTATTTGCTTACCACACCTTACAAGTGTTCCATAGAATTAAATTGTAGAATACACGCTTTTTTATAAAACAAGTTTATGATAAAACAAAGCTCAAAAACCCAAATTACTTAGAATATCTTAAGAAAGTCTCAATGCTCAAAAGTGGAAATTATGGTTTTGTATACCAAAAATAGATAATGCCTCGTTATTTCTAAGCTTTTTGTGGCACCAAAAATCAAAGATTGTTTTATAATAAGTAGCGCTAGCCTATTTTACTTAGCTGATGCCAGTGAGAGTTTAGAAAAATTCTCACCTCTGGAATGGTCAAATAAAATTGAGGCTCAACGTATAACATAATTTCTTGTTACATCAGTTTTTGGGCTTACAGTATATATCTTGCATACTAAACATATTCTAAAAAAATGGGAGGCATGCCCCACCCCCAATGTCGCATGGCCCCTGTTTGAAGGGTCCACCAAAAAACACTGTCGGAAAAGGGGTCCTTGGGCAGAAAATGGTTGAGAACCACTGCTCAATATGATAAAAAATAATAATGATAAAATTTGATTATTAGTGGGTTTGTGGCAACTTATATTAGGGCATTTTGGCCCAAAATCACTTTTCATGAAGCTTGTTTATGGTCTCTTGTACATTTCAGATACAAGAAGTATTGTACATTTCAGATTGCAAAAGTTCAAAAAAGGTAAATTGGAGTTCTAGACATCTAGATCCAATGAAATATAATTGGGCATTTTTGTCAAACTCACTTTGCTTTCCAAATCTCGACCATGAGTAATAGTCTAAAGGTCCGTCTACATGAAAAACATTGTCATACAAAACATTGTCAAACATCACTGAATATGGGCTTGATAATGATCAAACATAAATTATTTCACTTTATCAAAATTGGACTAGGTTTCATGACGTTATGGACCATGAAAAATGGCATGTATTTGTGGTCAAGGAAGTAAAACAAATGCCATAAAATCATTATCAAACTTCAAGTTCACAGTATTTCAATTCTACATATGTGATTGTAAAGACATTTTGAAAATAGGTCGCCTTATGTATGCTTTAACAATATGTTGGGAGAAAATACGAAAATCTACGTAGCTAACCCAAGAATTCGGAGTAAAGATAAACGTTGTTCTCAAAATCAGTCATGAATGACCCAGCTTTTGAATGCTAATAACTTGATGTGCACAGGTCCTTTTGACATGTGTCATATATAATATGAAAGCTCCTATGAAAAAGATTTTTGACACAAACATATCTCTATGTTTTTCTGTCTTTTTTCAATGTTCTTCACCATCCATCTTTAGAAAAATTCTCATTGCTCATGGCAATATTGAACGTTACATCTTCAGTGTTTGGAGCCATATTGCAATGAAATATGGCAGGAAATTCCTCTGATAGCATAGCTTGAACCCAAGACTACCACAGTAGGGTATCTTGTTCATGAAAAGATATATGCAACTTACTTTTCTGCTCAAGACAGAATGGGGAAACTTGAGAACTGCATGCAGTAAAATAGTGCCATGACTGAGTTGAAATTGAAAATGAGTCATCACTATTGTTTTATTTAATGGCAAAACTATGTGAAAAACTGTTAAAGATGTCACATACTATCAAGTGCCAAATAAACAGAAAAATTGGAAAACATTCTGAAATTTAATAAATGGGGGCCAAAATAAAAATTTGGGGCAGAATTCGAGAAATAGCATAAAATTATTCTAAAACAATAGAAAGAACAAAAACAGGTTGTCATAAAGCAAAAAACTATAATATATACAGAAGCATGCTATTTTGCCTTGAAAATTGAATGCATATATTACTAACAAAAAGGAAATAAAATGAGGAGTTTGTAAAAAAAGTCAGTCTTTAAAATTAATAAATGGGGGGTCCTAATAAGGTCTGGGGGATTGGAAAATAATCAACAAATCAATAAGTGGGGGGTGTTTATTAGGCTCCTAAGAGTATGTAGTCCTCAAAAGCAATGAAGGTTGACATTTGAATCTGAGGTATTTGATTCTATACATTATTGAGGTTGCAACTTTTGATGTATATTTTAAGATAAAGTTTATAATGCATCTAAAGTTGTAACCTCTATCTTTGTATTTACATCAGTTCATATTCAAAATCACACTACCAGAACATTTCCATTCTAAAATAACAGGTGTCATCTTATACTGAACATAGAGAACTTCATTCAAATTACAAGAAAACATTTTAATAGACATGCCAGAAGCACACAAGGGCAAGGGGGCAGCTTTGTTCTGGAGGCACTAGGCAATGCTTTTCTAATGAGCATGTCATTCAGTGGCTGCAGTCATATCACTGCTTCACACAACAGTGGTGTGAAATAGATAGAATCATTGTGAAACTTTGACAGTAGTAGTGTACTTTGAGCTATTCCCTGATCTAACTTTTTCAAAAAAACAATTTGCTGAAACGGGAATTCTTGTCCCCTTGCCCCCTTTCCCTAGGGCAGGAAGGACAGCTGCTCACTTTTCACCCCTGTCCCAGCAGCCCTGCTCTTCAATACCTCTTCAAAAGAAACAATAAAACATAGAGCTATTTTGTGACTAAAACCTCTTCAATAACAGCCTTCAGATGATATATTGCAAATATCACTATCACTCACTTGTACACATCAAGTTATAAGTGCTCAAAACTTGGGTCAAACATCAATGATTTTGAAGACCACCCTTTTTCTTTCACCCCCAAGCAGGGGTAAACACATATACTTTTGCCAATTTTGTTCATAATTTAATACAACATACCTGGTATTCTTCACATCTGCCCATGCACTAAATGGTTTCTGGGATAATAAGGTGGATATCAAGGAGAAAGGAGGGGGGATTTTGAATATGGACAATAAATGGAACAGAGGAAGGGGTCTAAAATTTTATCCTTTAACCAGGCATCTTTCATCATTTTATCCTTTGGCAACTTTTGCTTTGAATGACGGAATCAAACACTGAATCCAAAGACAGAATTGAAAAGTAGCAAGGTACCAAGTTAATAAGGGCAGTGCAAAACTTAGACAATATTAAACAACCATAATAGCTTACAGCAGCTTAGAAAAACTACACCTTGGGTTCAAAAGTATTGCACAGGATGTTCCAAATGGCTGCCACTAATCAAGATTTTTCACAGGCTGTCCATAACCGTGTGTTCTACTTCATTGTCAAATTTCCTATGACCACAATTTTGGTGACAAAATACAGCTAAATGTGATGGCATGAGTTTCCAAGCACAGTGAATCAATACTCTTATTTCCTTTGCTTTTCAAACTGCTAGCAAAGAAGTGCGAAGAACAACTCCTTGTCAAGAAATTGAGGGAAAACAGTCTTTCTTGCTTGGAAATGGCAAAAGTCTAATGAAGTTGTGATATAGCTTAACTGAGACTCTGCCAAAACTTCGGAACAACTGGTTCTCTTCATTTTCAAGCAGAAAATTAGCCATTTACAAACATGTAGTGTAAGATGAGTGAGAATGCTATGCAAAGTTGCCAAAGGGCTCAGATCTGAAAATTTTGAAGAATCAATGCCATCTTTGACCAAAACTCTGTCTGGTAGCTTTGGTAAGGTACATTCTTCTCAAGCATTGCGCAAAATCTCTCAAAAAGAGAGAAATATATTTACTGTAAAAGCACGGAAGCTACTGTCTACAGTACAGTAGAATAGGATGCTTGGTCATTGGACACTAGGCCAATGGTAAGTGGTTTTCTTTTCAGGCAAATACTGCTCTGGCCTAAACGTGACAGCAGAGTGCTTCTTGCTTGATGTTCACCTGAAGAAATGTACCATACATAACTTTTTTCAGCCCACTTTTATGAATTCAGACTCCCCCATGTTTTGAGGGTGCATTGGGCCTAATAGTAATACATATTCACCTGACAGAATGATGAAGAAATTTTTTACGATTGACTACATTGGCATTCTCCAAGAAAATGCTTCCAAATCATCTGCTAAAATGGTTTAGACATACTACAGGGTATCTATCTCTCAGCTGATACTACATTCCTGTGTCAAGCCAGAAAAGTGAAAACATATACCAAACTGGGTGGTATTGTTCTGCTTCAACAGACAAGCAACAGTCATGACTTAAATGCTGTGAGAAATGTACAATTTTTATTAAAGAAACTAAAATAATAACTTCTTTGGTTCTCTGAAGACAGAGGATGAGTTTATTGCTTGCCTGTTCAAAAAAATTGTAGAATTTCCTCTGAATTTTATGAAAAAGCTATTCTAACCAATTCAAACTCACAATAATGATGTCACAACAATGAGAAGTCATGTCATAAAATACTGATATAGGCTGAATTTGCATTCACCAACAATGACACTTCAGAAGGGATAACAATCTCACGGTGATTTAAATGCTCATTCTCATAGTTGACAATGGTGCCATAATTTTGGCTAGATTTCGTGTGCAATGGTTTGTCATC
Organism: Cassiopea andromeda; assembly: GCA_018155075.1. Taxonomy (NCBI): domain Eukaryota; kingdom Metazoa; phylum Cnidaria; class Scyphozoa; order Rhizostomeae; family Cassiopeidae; genus Cassiopea; species Cassiopea andromeda. Next base: position 41,163 of record WIPJ01002184.1, read on the forward strand.
TTGCTTTCGGCATTGAAATAGGGGCCCCACAGTTACCCACTTCAATGTCATTAAAGTGCATTGTTTGGCTTAGGTTGATGACAGCTGATAAGGCAATCTCCCCTGTTTTGTGCTGGTTTAAATCATTATCAGGCAAACGGAGAGCTTCAAGGCACTATGACGGTACCCTTTGTGCATTAGCAAAATCTGGGCTGTCTGAAGAAATCTGGGAGGTCTGGTGAAGTTACCATGCGCAGGTTATCAATTTACACCTTTCATCTAAAGCTAATGGCTTAAAAGTTGGCAGATGCACAGGAATTTCTCATTATTTACGTTTCTCATAAATGTGGACAGGGCCATATTCTAGTTTTTCAGTCTGTCAAAAGCTTCTTTATAATATTTTTGTAGCTAATTAGCTAAGGTTTTGACCAATACTTGTTTCCAGTCCTAACAATGGACATATAGCCGATACAACATGACTTGGTTTATGCACTATCTTTTGCTTACAAATATCAGCCATGATGAAATTGAGCAACCTGTGCAATACTTTTGAACCCCAAGTGTAACTGTCTTCGGCTGTGGAAATATAGAGTAGTGTGATAGCAGCAAACATAGGATTTGTGCATGCATAGTTATGGTCAGTGTTACCAAGGGATAAAGTGTGACCAGATGAGCACAAGTTGACAATGGTAAGTAGCATATTTTGGTAATGAATGGAAGAGCAGTTCCTACATTGATCAGCAGCTAGGTTCAGTTTTGACTAAATTTTCATGCAAAGAGTTTAAGTCTACTGTAATGTATGTATTAGATTAACTTAGCTATTGTATCATTAATCATTGTACCTCTTTGTACTGTTTGATGTACTGTGTTGTTACATGTGAATAATTGAATAGAATGATTAACACGTGATTAGAGTTGGCGTTCAGTTGATTACCAGAGATAGAGAAGGAAACACGTGTTGTTTTTGAGAGTGTAACTGCTACAACTTGGTGACAGGATTTGACGAACCACTGCCAAGTAGTCACAATGTCTCATTCTATTTGCCTGGAGAGGTTTATGGAAGGGAATTTCGACGCTTGGCTGCGTCACTTCGACAGATGCGCTGCGGCCAATGAGTGGGATGAGGCTACACGTGTATTGAAGCTGCCTGCTTTCTTACAAGGCCCTGCTGCCACATATCTTGATTCACTACCAGCAGAGCAACGCAGCATATATGATGCCCTGGTTACCAATCTAAAGTCATGTTTTGCGCCTTCCGTCGATCGTGAGCGTTACTATCAACAATTTGAGGACACTGTCCTAAGGCCATCTGAAGATCCCAAGCTATTCCTGTGGCGATTAAAGGAATGCTGAACCATCATTGTCCGACACGGCTTTTGACGCACTTCTTCGTCGTCAATTTATGAAAGCTATGCCACATGATTGGAAACTTAAGTTACTGGAGAGTGATCCAACTCCGACACTGGACAATACGGTCCAGTTTGCACAAAGGAATCGTGCCCTACAGTCCGTCCCCACTCGCCATTCTGCTGGGATCGCTGCATGCGTCCAAAATACCTCACCAGCTCCCGCGCAACTTCAATCGCCATCTGCCTCTTTTGTTGCTTCCACCGCTATGCCACCACAGCATGGTCCTAATTTTTCAAAGATAGAAGAATTGTTTACTTCTGTAGCCGAAGGCCAAGCCGCATTGATTGCTGCCTTGTCTGAAGCAACTTCGAAAGTCCGACCTGCTGCTGGTTCTCAGACTCACTCCCCAGATTCAGCCACATGTTTTTGTTGTCGACAGCCTGGACATTTTGCCCGAGATTGTACAAGTTCATCCCCTCGCCGACGCCCAGCCCGACCAAGATTACATTCATCATCACACAATCCACAGTGCAGCCTTTGTTTTGGATGGGGACATTTTGCAGCTGAGTGTGCTAATAATAGAATAATAGAAACTCTTTTACAAGAACAGCTTCAAATTCACAAGGTCGTATATTTTCTAATAATTCTTTAAACTACCAAGGGGTGCCTCGTTTTTAGAGGGCGGGGACGATAGGCACCCCTGTTTTTATGGCTGGTTCCACTTCCGAAATTTCTGTGTGTTCATCAACTCCCCCACAGTCATTGTTATTTTGTGCTATTGAAGGTGTACAGATACCAGCTTTGATTGATACTGGGTCTATGAAATCCATTATTAGCTATGAGTTTTTTCAACGTATTTCAGCTCACTGTGCATCTACACATAAAACACCCCCTGCCCTCCACGTTGATTCAAATCAATGTGTAGCCATTACTGGGCAGTCATTGACCTCCTCTGGTTCTGCTATTGTTTCCTTGTCTTTTCTGCAGAGTGATTTTATGTATTCCGTTGAGTTTTTAGTATGCGATAATCTGTTGCCCCCTCTCCAATATGTTCTAGGTTGGGATTTTTTGACGTTTTACTCTCTCCAATTAGCGGTATTTGAGGGCTCGTACTGTCTTATTGGGCCCCACGGCTCTACCCCTTTGACTCCTTGGTGTCCTCCTGCCATAGCACACCCACAACTCCCATCCCCACAACATGGGTTGCCTGTTTTTGTGCAGAATTCCGATTACGGCCCAACATATCTAACTGTTCTTTCAGATATTTGCCTCCCTAGTAGATCTGAGTGCATTGTTCAAGCTAGAGTTCCTAAGAATTATTCTGGTATGCTTGGTATAGTTTGCAACTTAAACAAAAGTTCTGAGCTGTCATGTTTTACTGCATACAGTATTAGCCTAGCTAATCACAACATACCAGTTAGAGTTCTTAATACGTCTCTAGCTGACATCCAGTTTCATACCAGATTTTGGCCAGTCGTTGAATCAATCACACCTAATTCCCCCATGCAGAGTACATGTGCCGGTGTCTTAGATTGATGCCAAATCCAGCCGCAAACTTTGGCTGAATTGCAATCAGCTATTAGCCCTTCCCTTAGTGCTGTAGAGCACAATCAGGTTCTTGATACACTACTTTCGTTCCCAGATGTTTTTAATGATGAACTATGTCATACTTCAGTTATTTCTCATCATATTGATACTGGTGACACTAGGCCTATTAAACAACATTCTCGGCGCCTACCTTATCATTATAGGAGTGAAGTTAAATAGCAAGTCGCAGACATGTTAGGAAAAGGCGTCACTCAGTCCAGCACTAGCCTTTGGGCATCCCCTGTAGTGCTTGTTAAAAAGAAGGACGGATCCTTTCGCTTTTGTGTCGATTACCGTAAGCTAAACACCGTAACTAAGCAAGATGCCCATCTGTTGCCAAGGGTTGATGACTTACTCAACTCATTGAATCATAATAAGTACTTCAGTACCCTAGATCTTTGTAGTGGATATTGGCAGGTCAGTATGTCTCCCCAGGACAGAGAAAAAACAGCATTTATGACTCCAGAGGGCCTTTTTGAGTTCATGCGCATGCCATATGGATTATCCACTGCGCCTGCAACATTTGCGAGGGCTGTAAATATCATTTTATCTGGACTGACCTATGATATGTCTTTGTTATTTTGATGACATCATCATTTTTTCTAAAAGTATTGAAGAGCATTGCCATCATTTACAGGCAGTCTTAGAGCGATTTCGACTTAATGGGCTGAGGGTTAAGGCTTCTAAATGCTCTTTTGGCTCCAATAAAGTAGTCTATCTAGGCCACACAGTCTCAGGTGATGGTGTACACACAGACCAATCGAAAATTAAGGCTGTGCGAGAATTACCTGCCCCTGCTGATCTTGACTCACTTCGATCTTTTCTTGGCCTAGCTGGATATTATAGACGTTTCATACCTCACTTTGCAACTATTGCTGCCCCATTGAATATGCTCACCAAAAAAGGTGCCCCTTTTATTTGGACTGAACAACATCAAACTGCTTTTTTGACTTTGAAATCATCTTTGTGTTCTGCACCTGTTTTAGCTTACCCAGAATTAGACCGGCCATTCATCTTACAAACCAATGCTTCAAATGTCGGTTTGGGGGCAGTGTTAGCTCAGATCGATAGCAAGGGTAAGGAAAGAGTTGTTTCATATGCCAGTTGCTCTCTCACTCCTAGAGAAAAAAACTATTCTACAATGGAAAAGGAAGCACTTGCTATTGTATTTGCAACGCAGCACTTTCAAGTTTATTTGGTCGGCCATAAATTTCAGATCATAACAGATCATCGCGCCCTGAAATGGCTACATTCAATAGAGCCTAAGGGTCGCATAGCCCGGTGGATTATGGACCTTCAAGAATTTAATTTCACTGTTGCACATAGGCCGGGGGTTTCCAATGCAAATGCTGATGCCCTTTCGTGCCTTCACCATCAATCTCTACCTGATCAAACTTCATCTGCACCCCAGACAGTGAGCTGTCTAGTTAATCTGCTACCGGATACTAATCTCTATGACGCTCAGAGCCTAGACCCCCACATTTCCAAGGTTATTGAATTGAAAGAGCACAGTTTTCCCAAACCTCACATCTTTGTTTGGAAAAAGGACCCAATTTTTTATACTTTTTGGCACTGTTGGGATGAACTTCATGTGATAAATGGGACTTTAGTTCGGTCACAGATTTCTCAGCAAGGTTTTTCACGAGAATCAATTGTTATACCAACAATCCTTGTTGCTAAGATAGTAAAAAGCCTTCATAGTAGTCCTTCAGGTGGGCACATGGGTATCCGTCGCACGATAATGAGATGCAGGGAGAGATTCTTTCGGCCTAAAATGAATGACTCTGTTACACGTTTCATTCAAAATTGTGAAGAATGTAGTCGAGGTAAGTATGACACCAAACAAACCCGAGCTCCATTAAAGCCCATAGAAGTCAGTGAACTGTTTGTTTTTTGGGCTCTCGATTATATGGGCCCTCTCCCAGAAACAACTAGTGGTAACTGGCATATTTTAGTTATGATGGACCATTTTACTAAATGGTGCGAGGCTTTTGCCACCAAAGACCAGAAGGCCTCTACAGTCGCACACATAAATGTCTCTCGCGCTTTCTCAAGGCTTGGCCCGCCTACAATAATTCATTCTGACCAAGGAAAGAACTTTGATAGCACTGTAATGCATGAAGTATACAACATAATGGGGGTCAAGAAAACTTATACCACCACATACCACTCCCAGGGAGATGGGTTAGTAGAATGACAGAATCGTACGTTGCAAGAAATAATAGCTAATTTTGTTTCACTACGTGGAAACGACTGGGATCAATGGCTTGATCAGGCTATGTTTGCTTACAATACTAGCCTACATGAATCCACAGGAATGTCCCCATATCAGTTAGTATTTGGTTCTCCCGCGCACATGCCAATTGAGGTGGAGCTAAGTGGCCCGCTGCGCAATCCATCAAGTCAATCTGACTATAGCCACTCCTTACACAAAGCTATTCAGCATGCCAATCACTTAGCTCAGAGAAATTTGGAATTAGCCAGAGCTCAACAAAGTACTAATTATGACAATAGAAATCACAAAGTTTGGAAGCCCTTTGAACCTGGGCAAATGGTGTGGTTATGGAGGCCTAAAAAGTCTAAATTTGGAAGGAGGTGGATTGGCCCATATGAGGTATGCTCTAGGAGGGGGGTAAACTACACGTTACGCCCCGAACATGGTAAGGTTCTTGTAGCCCATCATAATCAGCTCAAATTCTGCCCTATTCAGGCAAAGCCTGGGTTACCATGTCATCCTACCCCTGAGACGCCAGGAATAGTTTATGGGGACTCTATCCCGGCAGAGGGACAAGAGAGACCAGGACCAGGAGATCATAGAGGTCAATTTGTCAGAGCTAGGCCAGCTCACCTTCGTCAATTCATCAACCCCCCTGAGCATTTTGGAGAAATTGTAGAACATTAACATATTCGTCTCAGCTAGCAATGTAAGGGAGGGGAGAGTGTAATGTATGTACTAGATAAACTTAGTTATTGTATCATTAATTTTTGTACCTCTTTGTACTGTTTGATGTACTGTGTTGTTACATGTGAATAATTGAATAGAATGATTAACATGTGATTAGAGTTGGCGTTCAGTTGATTACCAGAGATAGCGAAAGAAACAAGTGTTGTTTTTATGAGAGTGTAACTGCTACACTACAAGCTACCTTTTCACCTGTGCACAGATGCATGTCTGAACACTGACTGCAATGTGCACCTGCAGGGATGGCCTTAGCGGGGGGCTTGGGAGGTTGTAGCCTTCCCAAAAGTTTTGCTAGCCCCCATTGTCACCTAAATTCCACGCATCATTGGCACTTCATAAAATCTGGGAGTTGTTTTTACTATTTTTAGGAGGCAATACACTAGCCATTCTCTCCAAAGATTCTTGGACACTGCTCACTGTCGGCACTTTGACAGCTCTAGCCCCTGCAGCACTTTCTGTGGCCCCATCACTATGCACTTGTGGCCTTTACTTGCTTGCACACAGTGGTAGTTTTGGGATCATAGGGCCCATGTCAAAATCATCTGCAGGGCCCTTACTTAAAACGCTTTTGCTAGTAGTATTCTTCAATTTCCTTTCTGTTAACACTGTTCTGCCTTGTGGTTGTGCCTTCCATTTTACTCTAAAAGTCATGCATACATGGATGTCACAAGAGCCCTGTTGTTGGATGCAAGGTCAAAATTAAGCAAATTTACCTGGTCAGTAACAGACCTGTCAACTTAAATTTTCAAAAACCTGGAGATTCTGCATTCATCCTATAACAAGGCAGAGAGGTTTAGCCAAAAACTGGGAGATCACAGAACTTGTGAAGAGAATAATATTACCTGATAAAACATTGTGCTTTTAAAGTAGTGGAAAGTTGATATGACCACTATTTCACAAATTTCTTAAACAAACCACACAAAAAATCAAAGGAGATGTCATATAACCAATGTAACAGCAGCAAGAGATCCATTTATCTATGGCAGATGGCATCTTTAAAACATGGAGAAACAATATATAAACTGGGAGACTGGGAGAAAGCAGTCAAAACTGGAAGTCTGGCACTCACGGGTCTAGAGTAAATTGCTCTATTGTCACTGATTGCCTGTGGGGGCAGGAGGGCAAGTATTGCACTCAGATATTAACAATTAAAGGTATCCTATTTATTCATGAGCACTTCATTCCATGCTCAAAAAATTGAGTTGAACGAATTCTTTTAGATCATAGATGTGTACCACGCTTCTTCTTGCCAGCTCTTTCTTCAGTTTTTCTGCACTTCATACTAGTCTGTTACTTCAAGAACTGAAATAACATTACAGTTCTCTTATAAAATGGTATGGTTTGTCATCCCCATAAGACATGTTTTCTTATGAACAGCAGTAAATGTATTTTTGTTGTGCAATCAGTTATTATTATTAAAACTATATCTTTTGTTGACAATTTGCATATACACCCTATCAGTGGTGAAGCTAGGATGAAACAGTTAGTCCTGCCCCTTTGGAATGAAAGGAAAAAACATGAGAGGAGGTCCCAAAAATTTCTTAACCCTGTTGTTTTGAACACTCTATGGAAAGTACCCATTTTCAGATAGTTAAAGTTGACATATATCTCCTCCTAGAAGTATAATGTAATTTGAATGATTTCACTTTTACACTGAAGATAGATTTTAATACCATTTTTATTGACTTAAGTCCCCATCTAAATCACATATTGTTGTTTTCAGAACTGCTGTAAAACATATACCACATAGAATTAAATCATATATTCACTGTTAAACAAAACATTTTGAGATAAAAATTGAATCTTATAAATATCTAATTGTAGTTGTCAGGCAAATTAGTCCTCAATGGAAACTCCGATTGAGTTAAGCTCCAGCTGCATGTCAAGGGTTTGCCTATGCTTGACTTTACCATTTGTAAGCATAAGGAATCCCACCAGTCTTTTGGCAACATGAAGGCTGGGGGCAATCAAACTGCTATCATTATTGCACAAATTCAAAATTTCATATGCAACTAATTCTGCAAAACAGTTTGATTGATTCAGCAAAAGAGCATCCCAACATTGACACAATCAGGGATGAATCTTCTGATTATTTATGATCTGCTGGTTGTTTGGCTATCATTTGATGCTTTATATTCCAACAAGTGTTAACAAAAAGTACCTTCAGTATGCTAAAATATGATTTAACTTTCCTTGAAATTCTAAAGCCTTGAGGTTCAAAACATCTTTGCAGGCTTTTATTGTAAGGCAGAACAGTGAGACTCACTAGCTTCTCTTAAAAGCAATATTCAGAAGGAAAATATGATAATAGTAATAATAAGCAATGAGGAAAATTCTTTTCTGCAAATGTATTTCATAAACCACCAACCAAGGAACAGTGGGATGGTGCTATCAAAATAAGAACAATCTCAATGAATACAAATCAGCTCCATCCAGATCATTAAATATTCAGAAGCAAAATATGATAATAATAAGCAATGAGGACAATTCTATTCTGCAAACGTATTTGATAAACCAAGAACCAAGGAACAGTGGGATCTATCAGAACTAACATAAAAAAGTTCCAGAAACCTATCAACTATTTCACCTTCCCTAACCAAATGAATGATGACACTGAGCTGCTCCTTAGTAGAAACGTTGTTGTTTCATCTACCTGAATGCTCAAGAATCTGCAATTTTCAATTTCCTTGTCAATCTGATCTTGGATGACAGAATCTATGCATTCAATGAGATCATGTTGAATCTCTGAACAAATGCAAGTGAAAACACCAGAATGTACCCTTTCACCTTCAGTCAACTCCCTATGGAGACAACATTCAAAGATTGAATCAAATTGTGCAAAGCATTCAAGTAGCTCCCTATAATGTCCCTTATTAAAGCTATCGTTAGATTGATTGTGACCCCTAAAGGCTAATTCTTGTTTTCTTAATAATAACACAGCTTCAGAAATGGTTTTAAGCGTCTCCCTGTTCTGCCTTACCTGTTCATTATGGCGCTACATCTCTTCTCTTCTCGCTCTTGAAAATAGAATATCTACCCTTTCTGTCATGCCAAATGTCTTCCCTCTCTTATAGGCCTCAAAATGGCAGTTTGATTGCTCCTGCTTTCTGGAATCGGAAAGAAAACAACACATATCGGCATATCCTTTTCTTGTCAAAATTTGCAGTTTTCCTGGAGCAAACAAAAGGCACGGCCAGCAAAACAATCTTTGTAAATTAGTTGAGCCACAAGCCATTCTTTCTTGGCACACCAGTCGTCCTGAAACTGGCGATTGGCAGTTCTAGCTCCTAGTTTTGGGTGGGGCTTCTTATGCTGCAAGATCTCCTTCTGCTCACCAACAGCTCTTGCACTGAATGATTTCTCTATAAGCTCACAAATAATGTCTTCAACTCCTCGGCTACTTCTTCGGCCATTTTGAAAACTTAGAACTACAGTCCACAGCTACAACATAAGTTCAAACTGTGATTTTGACCGCTACAAGCATCCTGCATGTCAAAGTATGCAGGAGCTTTCATCACGAAAGCTTCTAAGACAATGAAGCGTTAAGCCCTTCAGCCAATCAAAATGTTCAATTCCAGCGCAGCTCCATGACATAGCAGCAGCAATACTGCCCTACCTCCTGCCAGTAAAATGTGGCAGGAGAACAATTGTTTTTTCTATTGTGAGGTAGTACAGGCACAAAGATGTGCTGAAATACTCTTTTGTTTCAGCTTCTGCCATGTCAGATTGGGCTCAAAACAAAGTTATTCTTTGGTAAGCAATTAAAAATGACTTCATAAATGGTAAAACAAAAGCTGTGTTGAATGAGTTCACTATACAAGAACGAGCTAACGGTTGGGAAATGTTACCTTCAGTTCAAAATTAAATTTTTGCCACTTTTTAAAATTTTGATTTCATTAAAATATTTTAGTCCTGCTGGGCAGGACCTCTAACTTCGCCACTGCACCATATTGGATCCCTTTCAGTATCAATGCAAATGTAAGCATAAATTGTTTTAACCTTTCGAGAAATAACCAAGGTATGAAGAAACAGTAAATATCATAAGGTGTGCAGTATCATGTGGAAGCATTTTTTCTTGCTTACTTACTAGACATATCACATACAGAGAAGAAAAAATTCTCATCATCTATGGAATTTATTGTTGCTTTGCCAAATAGTTTGTACCTGTATGCCACTTTCCACAATGGATTAAAATTTGTAATTTGAACTGAACAATCCATGAAAACATTCTACTGCGGTTCACTAGACTAGTTGACAAATCTGTCAAGGCTTGTTTCTCAACACACATTTAACAAGGTTGTTTTTAACAATGAATGTATTTTAGTGTTCTTATTAATGCTCAAAGAATTGTTTTGCTCATATACCTATAAAATTACTAGATTGCCTGCAGACAACAGAGTACATTTGTTGGGTATGCAATACATTTAGCATTAATACTAATCACTCTCCATTATTTATGCAAAGATTCAAACTGTCTCCCCTTAATGTGCAAGCCAGCAATGACTGTACTCATCAGAACAGTAAGCTGACACAGCCTCAAGGTACTCCTTTTCTGGGGATAGTTCTCATATGGAATATTAAAAAATGAGAGAAATTACTTGCCTAAATAATTTTCAGTTATTAACTTTGGTGCAACAGTAACTAGCATCCCGCTTGCCTTTGTTGAAGCTCAATTGATGGCTTTAAAATGTTGGCAAATTGCATTATTTTGCTAGATAGATGGTCACTCACTGTAGTTTTTGTTTTAGCCTAATGGCTCTCCATATGGACGTTGTCAAAAGTTGGAATTCTGGCAACAAGCAGAAAGTATATTCCTTTGGAATTGTACTACTGTTTCACTGCTAGTAATTGTAAGACAGTCTATCATGCTATGCAAAGTTCCATATTTCATGTGTAAAACAGGAATGTGTTGCAAATGATAAACACTCCTACATATGTCTTGTTCAGAGCCATATGGGCACAAGTTACAGTACAGCATGCACTTCTATTACTATCAAACATACATGTTTGTTTTTGGAATGCATGCAGTTCAATTCACTTAAACACCCTATTGATTAAGATAGGGAATAGATGCAGTTTATCAAAATAATTCTGATATTATTATTATTACTATTATATGTCGCATATGCTGATATGTTGCTAGAAATTAAACTCTGATGTTGGTTTAATAGTGTCAATACTGAATTTTTAATTACTAGCACTGACACCTGATCACAGCGGCTGTTTAATGTATATGTTTTATACCAACATGTCCACCACGTAGTAAATGTGCACTTTTAAGTGGTACATGGATTATATTTATTCCTTTACAATCATCTCTTTCATATTTATACGTATTGCTACCAAGTACAGTAAATCAGACTTTTGTGTGGCCTAGCTTGGCCAGCCATGCCCTTGCTCATGTAAAACTCAGGGAGCAAGGTTATTACTGAAGTTACTACCATATTGCTAACAACTACTACACAAGCATTAAGTCAAGCTCAAAAAAATATGTGGTTACTGGTGGGTAATTCCATGTGAAATCATCCAGACCAAGACACCTTTAATCTCAGGATGTCTTCACTTGATGAGATATGATAAACATGAAAATTTGAAGGTCTCATTCATTACCTTTCTCGAGTTATGGCATCTGTAAGTTTCACCCAAATCACCTATCAAAGCTAAAAATCTGCCACTTTGAACTTACAACTTTGTCCATAGTTTTCTACCCAAACGATATTTTCATCTAATAAGTTACACATATATACTTTTCATATTGAGAAATGTAGAAATTAACTTTATAACTACCCAAAGCTAATTAAATTTAAGATATTCAACGGTTTTTGTCATCTCTACCCAGAGTCAAATGTGAGGCTTGAAATCTATGTGGCCAGGTAGATATGGCAAAACTGATGTTGGGCACTCTTTTAGATTACTCATTATATCATCAACCGGAATGATGGCCCAGTGGTAGAGCGTCTGCCCCCATAACAGGTAGGTCATGGGTTCGAACCCCGGCCAAGTCATACCAAAGACTTTTTAAAAAAATGGTACTCACTGCCTTCTCGTCTGGCGCTCAACATATGAGAATGGAGTGGGAAAGTTAAACTCACGGAGCTACCAGTGGACCAGCCCACCGCTGTAGCTGTCACTGCAATCGCAGAGGCGTGGCCTAGGGCTATAGAAACGGAGATAGGCACCACCCTATGCGCCATTGGGAGCGGGAAAGGACTTTGACTTTGAGACTTTGACTTTGGGTGAAACTTACAGATGCCATAGCTTGAGAAAGTAATGAACGAGACCTTCAAACTTTCATGTCTATCATAACTCAACAACACCTACAATTGGTATAAATTTGCAGACATTCTGAGATTAAGGATGTCATGGTCTGGATGCTTTGACATGGAGTGGCTATGGTGTAAGTCGTTCCTCTTCAAGTGAAATATCTGTTCATCAATATTCAATGTACTGATGATGCCTTGTCATAATAATGTTTTTATGCAGGTACAGCATGTCACACTGTTACACCTGAGTGTTATACAAAGTATCATTACACTGGTTGATGTTGACTACAAATCTTGCCAATCAGCTTTATCACCAATTTACCAATATGATTGATTCTAATTGCATCAGTGCCCCCCTCTCTACTTGGTTTTTCTCTCTGATGCATGTGTCACTTCATTAGTAGTGATCTATTTGTCTGATTTGTCATGAAGGTGCCCTGCCTGGTGCACGCTATCTGCCCTGTGAGAGATGCCACTATATGACATGTTCTTACTGTGTCAGAATTTAAGCATTTCTTTCAGCAATTTGCCAAAGACACCAGGACCAGTGGCGGCTCGTCAATGGGGCATGTTGGGCAATGCCCCCCAAGGAAAATGTATAAATGACATTTCTACACAGTAATTGATAGTACTAAGTAAAATACTCCAGGGTTTCAGTGATTTAATCTAGGCCAGTTAATTATTTACACGGGATTTTAGACCATTTGTAGATGTGGAGCCTCGCTTGAATTAAGATGATGTCATTTGCAGGGCAACATTTATTTTGCCCTTCAAATCGGTTGTTTGCCATGCGCACTAGCAAATTTCAGAAGCCAAACGCCGCCAGAAACGCCATACGATTGGCTGAAATCCATGAAAGTGGGGCAAGTTCAAATCTGCCCTCCCTGATACAACAACAACCTCAATGAGCTGCGATGCTTTACCAACGCAGGGCTACTGACTAGGATAGCGGCGTAGTTTTTTGAGTTCACGAGACATCAGTCAAACTATTTTCAGTCTTCGGTAGTGCTTGGGAAACGTTTTATTCAATCATCTTTACTGCACTCTATAGCTATGAACACTGTTAGAAGTCTTCAAAATCGCCCTGTCAGCCAGTTAACTCTGAAAGAAAAATTGGAGGTGAAGCGTCTAGGCCCTGATAGGCCTCAACTATTGACAACGTCAGGGTTGTCTTCACGTCGTTTCACGAAAACCTGGTACTCAAAGCACAGTTGGATTACTGGCTGCAGTCACTCTGGAAAAGTTTATTGCTTTCCTTGCCTGCTTTTTGGAGATTCTCAACAAGAAAAAGCTTGGACCCAGTCTGGTGTGAACGACTGGAAACATCTTTCTGAGAAGGTCAAGCGACATGTCAAATATAGTTGTCATGTTGAGAATTACTTGAAGCTGGCATTTTTTGGCAATACGAATATTGCCGAGCAGCTAAGTAAAGCTTATAGGGATTCACTTATTCAATACAATCTTGAAGTTGAAAGAAACCGCCATATTGTCAAGAATTATTGACTGCATTAAGTTCTGTGGTGCATTTGAGCTAGCGTTAAGAGGTCATGATGAAAATCTTACTTCAGATAACCCAGGTGTATTCCTTGGTCTAGTTAACTTTGCAGCAGCTCTTGATTCTGTTTTAAATCAACACTTAGAATCAGCTACTGTGTTTAAGGGCACCTCTAAAACAATCCAGAATGAGTTGCTGGATATCATGCTTAAAACTCTGCAGTGCACAATTCAGAAAGAGGTAAAGCAAGCTGATTTTGTGGCAGTGATTGCAGATGATACAACTGATGTACCAAATCACTTGCAAAATGTTGTGGTCTTTAGGTATATTGTGTCTGGAAAGGTTGTTGAGAGGTTCTGGTCATTCTGTGACTTACCACAAGGTAATGCTGAAAATATATCTGCTAATGTAATCAGCTGTTTGAATAGTATTTTTCTTAGTGCTCATGATGAGCAAAAACTTGTTGCACAATGTTATGATGGTGCCTCAGTAATGAGTGGACAGCATAGAGGTGTTCAGAGTATTGTAAAGGAAACATACCCCAATGCTCAT
>WIPJ01002184.1:57485-88208 GCA_018155075.1 Cassiopea andromeda
TACTCTATCTGAGATTTTTCCACCAGTTGATGCCACATGTAGATGTTCTGTATGCCCAACTGCAAAAGTGCCAAATCAGCTCAACCTTCATTCAGACATGCTTAAGAAATTTTGTGGTGTCAATCAACAATGTTAGGGAAAAAATCTCAGACATCTTTCACAATGACTCATGTGCTGTAAATGAGGAACCTCTTGCAAAAAGGCCTAGGTGTGAATGCTTTGATGAGGAGATTTCAATGGTATTGGAGGAAGTATGTGATATTGTAATATCACATTGTAGCTCTAGGTTTGCCGTTACTGGAAACTTTGTTGCAGCTACTCTTTTTGAGAGTAGTTCATGTCCATACTTTGAGCAATGCTTCCCATCCATGGCCTTAGAAAGTGCTGCAGCATCATTTCCTTTTCTTGATGAAATGAAGCTTCATTCTGAGCTCTCTGTGATTTATAGCAGACCAGAATTTAGGCATTGCTGTGGAGCAGTTCCACTACTCCAACTTCTTATTGAAAGCAACTTAGCTGAAACTTTCTCCGAAACTGTACTTTTGTTGAAAGCCATTATCACAGTTCCAATGACATCCTGTGAAGCAGAGAGGTGTTTCTCAACTCTAAAGAGAGTGAAAACTTTCTTGAGAAACACAATTTCTGAGGATAGACTCAATGCTTTGGCTATGCTTTCAATAGAAAAGAACCTTGTTAGAGATTCAATTGACTTCAATCAAAATGTGATTGATATGTTTGCCCAGCTCAAGAATAGAAGAGCTAAATTTCTTTCTAAGTAGCTCAAGAGCTTCCATGCATTTTTTAAAAATTATAAACCAGCATACTATATTTGGTTTCTGCTTATGTCACCTACATTCTCTTTAAATTTTTAGGACAAAAATATGTCATTCTAAACAATCTATATTATTTACTATCCATGGAATGAATACTTTAAATTACAACAATAGTTTCAAAAACCACTCTGCCTGAGTTGGTTATTTCTCTAAGTAGCAGAAGAGAAATACTAGCCTTTGATAATTGTGATTCTTGAAGTAGATTTAAGTAAGAAAGCCTCTTATATTACAGAAATAAATATCATCATTCTAATTATTTTACTATCTGGAAGTAAAGCTATCTAATACCACTTTTGGGTGTGGCTGCCACAGCTATCTCGGACCACACCCAATTCTTCAAAGCTTTGCCCCCCCAGTGAATAATTCCACAAGCCGCCACTGACCAGGACCTAACATAGTGTTTTAGTTTCTCTACCTGTTTATTGATTGATACCAGCACCTTTTAGCTGAAATATATCAAAATTTGTATAAGCATGATAAAAATACTATCTTTATAATTACTGCTTTGGATGTTGACGGATCATCTTAGAAACGACAGTTTCAATTTTATGTATTGAAATCAAGGATATGTATTTTCTGCTTACACTTTTCCACTGTACCCCAATCTTTTTCATTGTAATGCCAACATCCTACAAGCTTTGGAATATGTTAGTGTTCAGCCGAGGTTATTTTGATATTTTTATAAAACATAGTATTTGGCCCTGTACTTTGCATGCCCAGTCTTTGCAAAAATAATCCACATGGCCTCATCAGAGACAAGTCTATTGGTGCCAATAATTTCTCATTATTAGGAATAGTTGCTACTATATAAAGGAATTATCTTAATCCGGCTGTCTCTACCTCAGACGGTGCAAATGCCAATTGAAATTCTCATTCATTTCCATTATAATCTGATATTTGGTAGTATATTCAACAAATGGTCTATATTCAGTGATTATGATCTATATGTTTCACTGACATTATGCATATGCGATTACTACCATTGTTGGTGAGAATTTGTTTCGGATTTTATTATATATTACATGTTTATAGCCCAAAAGTGTCTCAATGTCAGCTCTAAAATCTTGTACAGCTCTGTAGGGAACTAGGCTGATGACCTAATAGAATTGAAAAATTAGAAAAATTAGATGAACCTACCTGTAGGTGAAGTTTGATTGAATTTCTGTAAGTCATCAGCCATGACCGGAAGAGCTGTGCGCCTTCCTGTCATAGCTCATCACTCCACCCTTTTCTATCTAATTGTTCATTGATACATTTACTTTCTCTAAAGACTGGTTCAAATGTGAAAAATCCCACATCAACCATTAGTTACTTAAGGGTTAAGGTGACTCAATGGGTTAGGGTTACTCAAGGGTTAGGGTGACTCAAAGCGTTAGGGTAACTCAAAGCGTTAGGGTGACTGAAAGGGTTAGGGTTAGCGTTAGTTTTCGTATGTGCGCCATTATGAAACTCACCACATATGGTAAAACATGCGTAATTTGTTAAGTGATCTATAATGGTAAAACACTTTTTATAATTTATTTGAATTCAGTGGATAATTTGCTGCTGTTTGGTATAGTATTTGGCGCCTACAAAATTGTCCACATCCGCCACATTGACGTTCACATACTTTCTACCATATTCCTCAGTCTGGCTTGTTTGGACATTATGTCACACCCACTTAAGAAATGGCCTAAAAGTGCAAATTAAGAAGCAAAACATACCTTATTTCCTTTCTCTTTCGCTGCCTTTGTTTTCTCTAACCCTCGGTACCTCAAAAAATCTCTCAGATAACCAAATACCACTAATATTCCATATCCTATATATGTAATGACAGCAACCATCAAAGGAGTTTCTTCAAAATTGGCATCTTGTATTCTTGTTGGTTCCCATTGAAGCACGCTATCCTTAACCTGCGAAACTTCAGTTGCTTCTACCCCTGACTCCCTATCAATTTTCCTATCACTGCAGTTTATGTGCAACTTCTGGTTCACCAAAGACTGACTGTTTTCCCTCACCACCATGTTTATTACGCATTCGACATTCGCAACCTCAACAGTCGCTAATCAGGTCAAAGTGTGGAGTTAACAGCCCCCTGTGTTGATAAGACGCCTCCACATTTACAAGATCGCGAAAGACTGGATCGAGCAGAGTTCGTCGTAGTTGTTGATAATACGGAGTTTATGATTTACTACGCAGCTTACTACGACGGCACTGCGAGTCCTGGAAACAAGCGCAGTCCCGTTTTCTGATTGCACAGATTATGATAGTTGTACGTGAAAAGCTACGTACTTTTATGTCCCGAATAAGCGGAGGGGTCCTAATAAGCAGGAGGTTGGAAAAATCCTCACGATGATATTAGCTGTTGCCTTAAAGGGTTCGCCAGAGAGAGACAAGAATTTGTTGACTGCTTTCTATGGATCCCCAAATAAGACTGACTTATGTTCTACACAATACAAGAGGTTCTGAACCTCAAAAGGGGTTGAATGTTTTGCCTCAAACGGGCTGGGCGATTATATAACTGAATATCCTGCCCAGGATTTATTTCCAACTGATGGGCAGGGGTATCACCCTCAGCAAAATTGGTGTCCATATACTCTGGCACTGGGAAAACTTTGACCCCCTGGCTTATAGGAACAACACACAACTTAAGGCTGTCATGATGGGCAACCATTTCCTTACCAACCCTTGAGCGTATTCTATAATTAACCCCTTGCCTGGGCAAGACCTCATATGGTCCAATCCATCTACCTCCAAACTTCCATGACTTTGGGCGCCTCAACCAAACTGATGAGCCAGGGATGAACGGGGACCACTTGTTGGTAACTGATGACTGAGAGTTCTGTTGTTTCTGCCTACTCTGGTGTAAATTTGCTCTAGCTTTGTGATTTAAGCTATGCAATACTTTTCTGACTGACTGACTGTATTCAGACTGACTACAGGGGTGCTTCAAAGGAATATCTAAATCCAACTCTAGATTAGTTCTGGGGCTACGACCAAAGATTAGCTTATAGGGACTAAAGCCAGTTGACTCATGGCAGCTGGTATTATAAACATAAACTGCAACGCTGACCCAGCTATCCCAGCCATCCTTATGTTCAGATACAACTGCAGCAAGTATTTCTTGCAAAGTACGATTCTGTCTTTCAACCTGCCCATCACACTTTGGGTGATAGGCAGTGGTTCGTGATTTGTGAATACCCCTAAGGCTGCAAACCTCCTGCATCAAATTACTCTCAAAATTTGTGCCTTGATCAGAATGAATGATAGTGGGTGGCCCATATCTACTGAAAACTCTGTTAAATAAGATGTCAGCTACTGTGCTTGCCCTCTGGTTCTGTGTGGGAAACACTTCACACCACTTGGTGAAGTGATCCATGACAACAAGTAAATGCTTGTTGCCACGAGCGGTCTTAGGAAGTGGGCCCATATAATCCATTGCCCAAAAAGCAAAAGGCTCATTGACTTCAATAGGTTGTAAGGGGGCCTTGCCATATTGAGAGTTTAACTTAGTTTGAGCACAAACAGGACAATTTCGCACAAAGTCTTTGATATGGACAGCCATCTTTGGCCAGAAAAAACGGTTTTTGTACGAACTAGTGTCCTCTTCATGCCTAGATGGCCTGAAAAGTGAGTGCTATGAATGCCTTGTAAAACTGAATAAATTAAGCTAGTGGGAATTACAAAGGAATGCTCTGGAATAGGGCCTTTATCAACTAAAGAAGTCTTGACCAGTAAGCCATTGATAATATGCAAACTATCCCAACAATGGCAGAAAACTCTAAGAATAGGGTCCTTTGCCCAGACAAAGAAGGAGGGCTTAGGTGATTTATTAGACTTAAGCTCTGTGATCTTACTAAGTCGTGCATCTGCTAATTGAGACTGTTGCAGACTAGCTCCAGGAGTGATGGCAGTGGAGCAAGCAGTTGAAGAACACATATTTGTCGGCTCACCTGGATGAAATAAGGACTCTTGCAAGGGAGGGCGCGATAGGGCATCTGCGCTCCCATTAGCTGAGCCTGGTCTATGGAACACCATAAAGTCATATTCTTGGAGATCCATAACCCACCTACCTATTCGTCCTTTTGGTTCAACTGACTGTAGCCAGCGCAAAGCATTATGGTCTGTGACAAGGGTGAAAGGTCTGCCAAGGAGATAGGCACAGAAATTATCTGTGGCAAATACTACTGCAAGGGCCTCATTTTCAGTGGCAGCGTACCATTTCTCCCGGGTAGATAAGGATCGGCTTGCATATGAGATTACATGTTCTTGGCCTAAACTGTCTTTCTGAGTGAGAAAAGCACCTAGGCCAAGGTCTGAAGCATCTGTTTGTAGAATAAAGCACTGATCAAATTTAGGATAGGAAAGAACTGGGCAGAACAAAATAGCTGTTGCAGGAGTTGAAATGCACTTTGTTCTGGAGCACCCCAATGAAACTTTGAGGCCTTTTTGGTTAAAGCTACCAGGGGGGCAGAAATAGAAGCAAAGTTGGGAATTAATCTTCTATAATACCCAGCAAGGCCTAGAAATTTTCTTACTTGTTCAATGTTTTTGGGAGATGCCAAATCAGACACAGCTGCAATGTTCTTAGTGTCAGTATGCACCCCAGCAGAGGAGACAATATGGCCTAAAAGCAATACTTGGTCAGCACCAAAACAGCATTTAGAAGCTTTAACTTTCAAATTATGCTCTCTGAATCTGTTTAGTACAAGTGCCAAGTGCTCACATTGTTGTTGCAAATTGCAAGAAGGAATTATGATATCATCAAAAAAACAAAGGCAAGTTTCAAATGTTAACCCTGATAAGACAATTTCAATGGCACGTTGGAAAGTAGCAGGTCCACCAGAGACCCCAAATGGAAGACGAAGGAACTCCCAGAGACCATCTGGTGTAACAAAGGCAGTTTTTCACAGTCTTTAGGGTCAACACTGACCTGACAGTAGCCAGATCTGAGATCAAGTGTACTAAACATTTGTGGACCTTGCAAAGCATCAAGGAGGTCATCAATCCTGGGAAGGGGATGTGCATCTTTCTTTGTGACTTCATTTAACTTGCGATAATCTATACAACACGAAAGGTGCCATCCCTTTTTTTACTAAAACAATTGGTGAAGCCCAGGGACTACGAATGGCTTGTATAACACCTTGGTCTAACAGTTCTGCAACTTGCTTTCTAGTTTCTTCACGATAAGCATAAGGCAATCTTCTTGGGTATTGACGAATGGGCCTAGAATTGCTTGTATCAATTTTGTGCTATACTACATTAGTATGCCCCAGGGTTTCTTCAAAAATACCAGACAGCATGAGCAGTGTATTAAGGATGCTTTGTTTCTCATGCACATTAAGAGAAGAACTCAGAGCTGCTTCCAATAGACCACTTTGCAGTTGACGTCGCCATTATGAATCCTAACTGGCCGCAATGCATTTTGGTATATCCAGGGTATATGGCATTTATAGATCTCCACAAAATAAACAAACGCGGAATGCTCGTATTGTATTGTTGTCAGTTACAAAAGAAACCATGGTTTTTACTGAAGATCAGCTGCGTGAATCGAATGCCGAGGCTCTGACGAAGTTTTTAGTCCAGAGGGGAGTACCGTTAAGTGGCGGCATCAGAAAGGATGATATCATAAGGAAGTGTGTATTTGCGAAAGATCTTCTTTTACCAGTTTTAATGAGCCCCGAAAAGAAGACGCAAGAAATAAAGTCCAGGCGACTGCAAAAGTTGAAAACCGATCATATACAAATACCTTTCCCTGATGAACTAGTAACGGCCTGGGTTGCTGGTTCATCATGCTTTCCAGACGTTACCATCGACTGTCTCCAGAATTATGCAGTAAAAAGCATTTCCAGAAAAGGTTTTAAAGAAGGACTGAACCTTCAGAATGCTCAGCATATCAACAATGTGGAGTTTAACAACATCTCAGACAGTCTGCGATATTTTTTTGTTAGAGGTCAATGTGTTCCACAAACTCGAATTGGTGAGAAACCTTACAATGTTTGGGTGTGTTTGAATACAGAACCGTGTGAAGTATTAACTGGAGAGTTTAATTGTATTGCTGGTTATAGTGAGGCTTGTAAACATGATTTTGCATTGCTTCATCACATTGCCTCTGAAGTGGCTCTTGCACATAATAAGACTTGCACTTCCAAGCAGCAAAAATGGGGTCAAAAACTTAGCAAAAATAGGAAAATGCACCCACCATCACAACTGCGTGATATAAACTTTAAAAGACCTCATCCAGATTATGAGGAAAGATTTGAGAGGCCTTCACATAGCATGTTTGATCCCAGGCCACTCCAAGATCGCGACTCTGTCATTGATTGGAACAAGCTTTTTAAAGCATCAAAAGGAACTGCCTCAGTGTTGTGTTTTAAGAATTTGCATCAGGTTAGCCATGACCATGTTTACATGGCATCCAGCAGTTATGATCCACTGTCAATCAATGAACTTGTTGTCAAATCTCAATGTGAGGAAGATTTCTTGTCACATTTAAAAAATGACAGGTCTTCTAACATGTTGCTGAAAATTGAAGCAATTACTCATGGACAAAGTAAAAATGAACCCTGGTTTGCATTTCATGCTGGTGTTATTACAGCCTCTTTAGCTCATAATGTCATAGCTCAGTACAAATCATTGAATCTCTCATTAGCATCAACAAAGCGAGCCATTGCAAATATTTTGGGTTACTGTAAACCTCCTAAGAGCCCACCATTGTCATGGGGCATAGAACATGAGCAAAATGCAAGGAGGCGTTACATTAGACAAAGCCACAAATTACATAAAGATTTTTAATGCAACGAAACTGGCTTGAAACTGCATCCAGGAAAGCCATTTTTGGGTGCAAGTGTTGATGGGTTAGTTTATTGTTCATGTTGCGGAAGTGGTAATTTGGAAATAAAATGCCCTTTCACACATCGTGACAAAAACATTGCAGAGCATGCTCAACAGGCTAATTCTTGCATTTCATCCTATGAACTTGATGGCTGTGTAGCCTACAAGTTACAAGAAAGTCATCCATACTATACACAAGTACAACACCAGATGTTTGTGACTGGTGTATCATATGCAGATTTTGTTGTGTTCTTGCCAAGGGAATCTTGCATTAGTAGAATAAATGTGGCAAAGACCTATGAAAAAGCTCAGGCTCTACTGTTGGAGGATTTCTATTGCAAACATGTCATTCCTGAATTATTCAACAGAGAATTAGGCTAAGAATATACTGCAAAAGAGGTGCTAGGTGATATACTGTACAAAGTTGTCAAAAGAGTAGATGCTGACCATGCACAAAAGGAATTAGATCAGCTGGTTATTCAAGAGGAATAGCTTACATTTGAAGAGAACTAAACAGACTTGCTGGTGAAACTGATGAACTATTTGAACTGTATTTGTATTCAGGAGTATGTCATTGCATGAAGAAACCAAATTAGAGCTCTATGCAGTACTTGAAAAACTTGGTAGTAAAAAAGAACTTTTCAGCTTAGGTCTGTATACAACCATTCAATTCAGATAAACAGTCTTTTGATAAAACTTCATTTGATTTCTTTAACATATTTTGTGCAATGTGAATTTGTTGCATAGCCAAATAGGCTTATTGATCTGGAAAAGCTGCAATCTAAATTTTGATGAGAACTTTTTAGCTTCTAAGGCAACTGGTATTCATAGATTTTCTAACAACCACATACTGCTATTTAGGATCAAAATAAAAGCATGATGTTTTGAATTTGGTGGAATGATCATCATGAATAGACTCAAAAATGCATCCTTTTGAAATTAACATGAAATGACATCATTGTATCATTTAACCACACAATACCTCCTCTATACATTACAATATACTACATATCAATTTAACGCATTTTAAAGTATTGTTTTCATAAGGAATACATATATATATATACATACATCATTTATTTGTTACTGTATGTAAAAATGGTTGCAATAAAGACCTGTAAGTTAAAACCTTTCTTCAAAACAAACTGCTTTTGGTTTCTGTCTAGTAGATAGTAGTGTGAAATGACAAAGATGCTGTTATGGAGGATGTACAAGTTGAATTTTCGTTCGTAAATACACAGTTTTTAGCACATAGTTGTCCTTGGTCTTCTGTTTTAGCAATTATCTCTTTGCTCTCCTGCTCTTCCGCAATATTTATGTTGTCAGTCTTGCGACGTTTTGGAGGAAGGAGAGCTCGATCTTTCGGTGCCTTTCTCTTTGATCTCTCGTTTGTATAATAGCCTTTCAGATACAATGCAGGATTTGGACTAACTGTAGTTGGTCGACCAAATTCAAAATGGTTGGAGCAAATTACATGGTGCTTCTTGAAGCTAAAATGTTTTCTGTAACATGCAGCTGTCCATTTTGGGAATAGCCGTACATCACTGCATTTCCAAAAACGAAGCTCTTTATTACCATCAAATGCAGTAATGTGTGGCAATATTACCTGTTTATCTCTGTACTTCCTTGAATTAATGCAAGCACCAATAGCACAGCGATCGTTTTTCCCCATTATGTTGTCAGCGATACTTTCGAAGAACATCCTCATATACCCTCGATATACCAGAATGCACCGCGGTTACCTTAATGTCATAATGGCTGCGCCAACCGCAAAAAGGTCTATTGGTGCTGTATGGCTACAGGAGTGGCTGTGCTGCATGTTATAGATGAGTCATTCTCTAACAGAGTTGAAGCTAGGAGCTCATTTTTAACAAGCGGAATGATATCACTTACTCTTTGTCCAGCATACATTTGAATATCAACAGTTGCAGCATTCATTAAACGAACTGGAATTCAATTAGATGATCCCTGGAAAACAGAATAGGAAGCAAGAATATTGGATGGCATGGAAGAGCTGCCTCAAAGAGGTGATGGCATGCCTAACTCCATTGACAACTTTTTGGAATACTACAACTGACTACAACTTCAGTCCTACCTGGAATACAAATATCTGACAGTAGCGTGACAGGAACAGGGCCCTTAGTTGCAGACTGAAAGAGTAAACAAGGTGAGGTTGCATCAACGTTGGATGGTGCACTCCCACCAGGCAAGGAAGGTGGTGGTAGAGGACAGGGGGCTAGAGAATTATGTGGACTTAAGGGTGTTATTCCATGGGCCCCCAAAATAGAATACACTCCACATTCAGCATAGGAGAGTTGTAAACTATTACGGATTAAAACGTCCCATCCCAAGATGCACTGTAGTGGCTGAAAATGGAGGGAAGAAACTAAAAAACTACCTGAATATGGTGCAGAGCCACTACATGGGGAATGACAACTGAGTGTGTATTGTACCTTCAATCTTTAATGGCTCACCAGTGATGCTAATGCCAGAGGAAATGCTTTTGCTTATTAATGGTAATGGCCTCATCTGATCAAAAACATGCTTGTTAACAAAGGATTTCATTGAACCAGTGTCTATTAAAAGCATGGGCATCTACCCCACCTAAAGCGCACTTAATCAAAGGCTGAGAGCAAGAATATGGCGCGAAGCCAACATAGAAAACACGGGGGTGACCTTCAAACCAGCCCTTTATTGAGGCATCCTGTTGAAGTTTAAAGAATATGAAGATGTTGGACTTACAGCGCTAGTAGGCAGGGATTGTCGGTTGCTGGTCCATTAAATGCATAAGTGTTGGCACGCTCTTCTTTACGATGGCCCCAACCAAAACACAGGCTGCACTGTGTCTCCCATGAGCAGGATCGCGCATAGTGGCCAAACTGATTGCAATTAAAACAGCATACACCATGTCTTTGCCGGCTTTCCATATCCCGCCATCTTTGAGCAGTGCAATTCGCTGATTTGCTGTCAGAGCTGCAACGGCTGCAGTTAATTCGATGACAGTAGCACGTAGGGAGTCCTGGGGAGAATCAACAGCATCCCTGGTGGTGAAGGCATGGTTGATTGCACGTCTTTCATAGGCTGTGCCATGAACTACATGAAAGCGTTGCACGAATTCAACCATGGACGTGAGCTTGGGGGTGGGGTCATGCTCCAAAAGGCGCAACTTTATTTTGTTGGGCAGACTTCGAAGAAATTGTATCCCTAATAGGGCTTGCTTGGCAGCATCACGCAGGTCTGGGTCGGCTTTTGATAAAATGTCCTCAAGGGCCCAAAGGAAAAGCGAAGGATCTTCAATCGCATGAAGGTGGCAGCTTTCAAATTGCATAAAAACGTTTGCGATCAACGACTGGACATAAACGATCGCGAAGGAACTTAAAAAGATGTGCATAAGTATCCTTTGGAGCATCTGCAAGGCTATCAACATAGGCTGCAGCTTGGCCATGGAGAAAGGTAGGTAGTTTCTGTAATTTTGCCGCAGCATCCCAATTATTTGTAGTAGCACAACATTCGAACTTGTGTAGCCAGGCAACAAAATCACCCGTTTGAAACGTCTCAGGAATAATAGCAGACCTACTTGATACTTGATCACTAAGCTCTGTTCCTCTGTCACCAATTGTTGCGTTAAAGGGTTTACCAGAGTGGGACAAGAATTCGTTGACTGCTTTCTATGGATTCCCAAATAAGACTGACTTATGTTCTACTCTATACAAGAGGTTCTGCACTTGTCAATTAGTGCCCACTAGGGCCGGGGGGTATGATGACAACTAGGGAGTTAACACAATCATTACAAAGCGGGGGTTGGTAGGTTGGAACAACTATGCAACAACCAGCTCAAATGCAAAATGCCTCTTTTTGGAATCTGGCCAGAATAAGCTCATTCATTATTTGGAAAACTCAGCAAAAGTCCCAAGCTTTTGCAGGTCAAGAGGAGAGGTTGGAAGATTTTTGAAAAAAGGCAGGGGAAGCTTATTCGTCACCTAAGAGTCAGGTGCGGATCCAGAGCTGGAATTGGAGGGGAGCCATAATCCAGAACTGGACTTTCGGGGAGCATAATTGTCTTTTCTATTTGAAAAGCTTCTTAACACTATTGATTGCCATAGGAAACGTTCCCGTTTCGGGGGCCATGGTCCCCCTGGATGCGGTCCTGCTAAGAGTAGTCTCATAACTGAAAGTCTAAAAAGGCACTTACTGATTGTTTCAAGTAACGTGTTTCTTGCAAACATTCATTTAGACAAATTAAGCATTTTTATTCACGTTTTTCTAAAGCAAGTAAAAATTTTGCACTTAGCATGCAAGTAATATTAATGTAGAGAATTTATTCAAAATGTTGGTATCTCCAACATCTGTTGGCATGTAGGAATTTGAATGCTGACATACTTCCTATCAAAGTTGTAGTTTGGGTATGGTTCTAAGAGTTATCAACCAGGCTAAAGGTACAGTAATACTACAAATCAACTGTTTTTCTGTGTCCCCTTAAGGTGGATTTCCACTTTTAGAAAATTTTCCGAGGACAGGATCAGAAAAGAAACTTTTTCGTGGAAAGGAAGGGAACTTTTCTTTTGCTAATTTCCACATCTCTACATGGACAGGAAAGGAAAACTGTCGGTTGTAAACATGGTGGGCCTTAATGTGGTAACGGAGAAGCAAATATTTCTTCGAAATCAAATGAGTCAAAGGAAGCGCAAAAGAAAATTAGTGAGAGAACAATTTACTAAGAGAGAGAAAAGTGAAAGGTGATTTTTCTTTGTTGATAAAGGAGATGAAGCTTCATGATTATGTCATATTCTTTGCGTACTTTCGTATGAGCCCAACAAAGTATTGACAATAGTGGCTCCTAGAATACAGGAGTACTAAGTGTTACCTTATGCTATTTTTTTACCCAAAAGAACAATTGCACTAATAATTTCTGATGCATCAAATGCTATCCTGGAGTCCTTGGTAGCAAAATGTTCACCCTGTCCATCAGCTCTAAGTAGCCACGCCGTGCTGTTTACATGCATACTTCACGCAACAAAGCTATCTGATTGGCTGCCCAAATCATACGACGTCTTTTACCCACACAAACGACAGAAAAAGTTGAACTTCATTCAGATTTCCTCGGAACAGAATGGAACAGACAACTTTCCAGTTCACATGACCCTAGCGCATGCCTACGCGTTTTCTGTTCCGTTCCTGTCCACGGAAAATTTTCGGAAAGTGGAAATCCACCTTTATGTTTCACTTAAGAATCTGCCTAGCATATTGTTCAAGCTCCCGGAGCCAACAACAACACAAACTGCAGGTGGCAAATCTGAACAGGTTGGTCAATCAGAAAGCACCAAGGCTTTAAGTTATTAGACATGCATTGATTGGCTCAAGAATGAATGAGTAAAAATTAAACTAGCAATTAGCTTTTGCTTTCTATGATGCTATTTCGCACTGCTAGCATTGCCTGATTTAGTTGTTGCATTTGCAACATCATTGGTTGCTATTGCTTTTGCTGTTGAAGCAAAATTTCTGTCAAATTCTCATCTTTTTTCTCTCTTACCTGTTGCTCACTCTCTCTTGATTCAATTTCTCTTTTCTTCAGTTCTATCTCTTGCTCAGTTTTCTTCATCTTGGTTCCATGCACTTGTTTTCTTACATCTAATTCTTCGTTTCTCATGTCCATTCTTCTTTCATGGTTTTCTTTCAAATACTTAACTGCCTCATCTCTATTGCTTCTTTTCTTCTTTGCACTTTCTTGCCTATTTTCTTCTCTCTTTCTTGTCTCTGCCATTCTCTCCATAGCTCTTTTTCTGAAACTCTCTGTAGTCTCGTTTTTCTTCTTATCTATTCTCTTCTTATGTTTTATTCCACATTCTAACTCCTCTTCAGCTCCATCAGTTCTGTCAAGGATGGTCTCCAAAGCTTGATCCAGCTCTGTCTTTTCTGGACCAATCCCGCTAGCTCTCTAATCTAATCTAATCTTAAAGTATTTATGAACGACCTTTTTGCAACAACCTTGCCATGCTCAAGTTAAAAGAAATCAATATGGATTCCTGAAGTTACTATAGAATAAAAGCAATACACATAGTCAAATACCAAATTTTTTAACTGCTTCATAATGTCTCTTAACTTTAATGAACTAATTGTGTCAATAATAACCGCTGTATTAAGAAGGTCAGTACGCATCTTCCTTCGAGTTTAGAGACGTTTTCTTCAAGTAAGATAAATTTGTCACTATTTAATTATGGCACTTCCTAAATTCTTCAGTAATCAAGTTAGACTAATTAACTTTTCGATGTTAAACTACATACAATTGAGTATTCCTCAAGATTTCGAAAGAGCTTGCTTCTTTCATCTTCTCAAACAAACCTGCAAACAATCTCTTTTTTTTGTAACTCTTCCAATATCAAATGCAAATTTCCTTCCTGTCAGGTAGTCTGAATTCAGTACTGAACGCCCAGAAAAATGGCAAAAATCTCATTTATAGTTGTGTAGTTATGAGTACGTTGATATGGCCGAAACTGTGTAGTGAAAAGGTAAGTGACCATGCAAGAAATAGGCCATCCCCTATACCGTGCTAGTTTCAGGCCTACAAATTCCATCGCAGTGAGCTGCGTAGTAGATCATAACCTTCTAACAGCGAGTTTCCAAAACACAACGGGGCGCTCTACTACACCTCAGTAAAGACTGGGCTCTAACGCAGTCTTGGGGATATGGCGACTGCCGAGGTGTAGCCAGAGTTGCCAGACTGGCATTTTAAATAGAAAGTTTCACATTTTTGGAATTTTTCAGAGTAGTTTAGAAGTTACAAATTGCATTTTGCAGATTTTTTAACTTTGCATTATTTTGGCATTTTTCTGAGCATGGTTTCACGAAGTGCCATTTGTTATCATTTACAGAGTTTTTGAATAACACACATCTATACAAGTATGCATGCATGGTTTATCGAAGGTTACTGAAGGCATTGCACCATAGTGATCTCAGCTTCTTAATTAACATCACTGCACTATATGGTCACTCTAGGGGTGAAAACATAATATGCTACGCAGCTCCATTACCACTGGGGAGGATTCATGGATTTGGCATATTTTAATTCAATTTGGCATAAAATTTTCACCATTTGGCATATTTTGACTTTTTGAGTCTGGCAACCCTGGGTGTAGAAGGTATTTTCACTACAAAGATTTGCTCGTAGTAAGGTGTACTGATAAAGAAGTATTCGAAAGGTAACAATTACCATTTTGCCGCTTTTCTAGTATCAAGTTGATTTTACTTATTGACTTGAATTCTCGTTCTAGACATAGAGGCAAATTAACTCTTAAATAAACCGGCTAATCTTTTAAAAATCGTTTCGAAATTCACTGTGAAAATGGCCTCTATCAGTATGTCGGAAGAAGTTCATAGAAGAATGCTAATGTGGGTACTTAATTGCCATGCAGGGGACACTTGAAGACTCCATTTAATATGAATAGCTACTGTAAATTAATTACATTATCATTTAAACTAGAATGAGTCTGTGAAGTTCTCAAAACGTGCGAAGGAAAGGAGTGAAGTGCTGTATCGTTTTTGTTTACATTCCAGTTGTAATAAATTGACTTTCAGTGTATAAAGAATATTCATGAACATCTTACTGTTAGATCTGTTGCTCTATGTATGTTAACATTGTTGGGTTTGACATTTAATCTGGACGTCAGCAATATCATTGTTTTGCATTGGGCCAAAATGAAAGTTACACTACCGTTTTTCCTCACCAAGGTAAAGAGCATCTGCTAGAAGCAACTACTCTCTTGATTTTGACTTAATATTTCTTTTAGGGGGCGTGGGTTGACAACTTGGGATTAGGCAGTCTTTGTTGCAAGTAGCAGTTTGAGACATTCATTTACAAAATATCGAATAACTCGGAAAAAACATGGCTGATTTTTAAATGGACTTCGATACTATAACATGTAACTCTTTTCAAATTGTTTCATACCAATATGAACCACTTGCATAAGCCAGTACAGCAGATACAATCACGGAAACAATGAGCTCCGAGGATAATCCGGAGAATGGCGATGCGGAAGTGTGATATGTCGGACTTGTGTTGAAACTTAAATTAATATCTTAGAGTCATATATTCAATTTAGAATTATGTTTCAAATTAATATCACATATCTGTGCATGGTTCTGTTGAGTTAGTTAACCCCGTTGTTGTGCTATATCAATATTAGTTTCAGTAGTGCTACTATACTTTAGGCCTAAGCATTCGGCCCAGGCTTGATCAAAATGCAGGCGACCAACAAGAACCCTAAGACGTTACAGAAGAGGAATGCACAAGTGAGCTAGTTGAAAGTGCCTACTGGTGAGGTGTTCTTTTTTATATCGAAGCATACTGGAATTGTCAGTTGTTACAGCTTGTGTTAGGGCAGACCTGTCGAACCTTAACTTGTTAAGTGGATGGACATGTGGAATTATGTTGGAATGGACAATCCAGTTGAGGCAAAATTTGGTTGGGAAATTGAAGTTATTGTCACGCTGTTGAAAAAGGGGGCTATAGGACATCCATACTTAGATGGCTAATTTCAGCTTTTCTGGCTACTTTTGGTGTATACCAGTAAGCAATGCAATGAGGCATTTCATTACTTTTATTGGCTGTTTACTAGATTAAGTTAGTGTCTTGACATTATTCACAAAAGAAATACTCTGAAAACTCACTTCACATTCGCTTAACAACGCTTTATCGACTGCAAAATTGTGCAGCAGACAACCTGTAAGAATCAAAGACAATGTCTGCCAAAAGTCTTGGAATATTTCCTTTGATTTGCGCTATAGACGAATTACAAAAGCCTCTCCTCCGTAAAACAATGTTGTTTGAAAGGCATATAACTATCACGATTGGGATAAGTGATGCTTTTCCAAATAGCTAAGGTATCTGGCTACTGAATAAAAATTATATAAGGGGGAAAGGGGATGTACATTCTCATTAATGCCTCGGAAACATGACGGGGGGTAGAAATTCTTAAAACTGTATGAGCGTTCCACGTACTTTTGGCAAACATTGTACATCATAGCATCACCTTTCCCGCTATTATTTCAATGGGTTTTTAGGGGGCAAAACGAAAGAAGAAATGAATGATATTTAAACTCCGTGCTTATATAGCATTTTACTTTATGATAAAGCAAAAACATATTTGGGTCAAATTTTGTGTCACTTAACCTTTAAGGCTGACCTCTACTAAGCCGCGTGAGTGAGGCGACCTGACGATCTATCGTTCTCTACACAATAGACTCCGGCGGTCGCTCCACTGTTCTTCGTATGGATACCTCCACTGAACTTGAGAGCGAGAGTCCTCCGAAGTGGCTGAATCTCGGCGAAAGAAGTTATTGCTGATGTTGCTGATTAAACGACGTCAGCTGGAGCTTGATGAATTGGAGATATTTTTATGGAGCGAAAGCAAAAAGGGGAATTCCATCTTTTGGCACAACAAGCAAAGATGGTCGATGACGAGCGTTTCTTTGAAAGATATCGAATGTGACCATCGAAGTTTGAGGAACTGCTCGGACATATTGCACCCTATATAACAAGAGATTCAAAAATAGTTCTTGGTCACTCTCTAGTTTCATTCATTGAGCTATATACTCTCTTAAAGGAAATACAAGCTGTTTCTAATGACCACCGGCTCACATACAATACGTCCGATAACCAAGACATTCAGCAGCTAACGCCTGGTCAGTTGTTTTTCGGCTTCAACAAAAACTCCCTGCCATATGCCCCCCCAGCAGGGGCGGATCCACAAATTCGCAACATTCGCATGGACGAATGTCAGATTTTACTACTTGAAAATAATCCGTTGCAAACAGTGGACTTCACAATATTTGGAAGATCTCTCTTCTTATATAAAAACCGTATAACAAAGTCTATCTGGCGGATTCCATCAGTTGTTTTTTTTAAATCAGCGGATTCCATCACCAATTGCTTCGCATCCAGTAGTAAATATCGTGAAGCAATGTCAGGAAGATACCCCCACAGTCATAAATTATAGAGAGCCAGTTATATCAGGGGAGAAATTCGAATAACATTAAGAATGCGTGCACACATAAACAGTACGTGAGAAAGGTATCCCCAAAAAACTGTGCGAACGTCGGACTGGATGACGCAGTTTACCACCCTGGAAATCAATAGAAAATCTATGGATAAACTCTTCGTGCGAAGGTGGGATTAGTAGAGGCGATGGATGTTTTATGGCTTATGGTAGGGGAAGCTCTTATATGACTGCAATAATTTCAGAGTTCTTGCGAATTTCTGATTGTAAATTGTCCTGCTTCATTGAAGCAGATGATATCGATGCGTATGAATTATGTTATGGAGAGTGAAGAAATAACGTATCAATATGTGCTCTTCCAGAAATTTTATGGATTCGAGGCTGCAAGGATGCCACCAAGTTTAGCAGAGGTAAAAGAGGTAGATTTAAAGATCCAGAATGAATTAAAAAGATTAAAGCTAAAACCTGAGCTAGTAAAGGAAATTAAATAGAGCTAGAGAACTTGAAAGCAATTTTGATAGCGAGTTTAAATCATCTAACCTATCTCAAAATGGTTTACAAAGAAGTGATTCGCCAGGTGTTTTATTTGCTAATTTTCCTGCTTCCGAATGGCAGGCTGAAGGGGCTCACAGTGAAAGGTTTCAAAGCATAAAGAGACCAGAACCTCCAGACACCCAGCTTTGGGAAATTTGAGTCTTGGAATACAACCATAACCTGCAAGACTGTATGACCCACAGCCCAACCCTGGAAATTCAGGAACAGGGCAGTTTCCAAGGCTGTTGAATGCAAATGTACCACCTATTTTTAAACTGAATCCCTTTTAGAGAGAATTAGGGGTAATTCAAGAAATTAATGCATACAATCCTATTGGCTATCAGAATCCTATAAAGCTACCTAAGCTAGAACTAAAGCATTTTAATGGTGACCCAATGAAATGGCTTGAATTTTGGAATAATTTTGAAAGAAATGTTTACTGTAATCATGTTTATTCAGATGTTCATAAAACTTCTTGAAGGGGCTGCAAGTACAACCATTACCAATCTCAGTATAATTGGAGAAAATTGTAAGCCAGCCATTGCAGCACTAAAGGCTATATATGGACAGACTAGTCTTCTGAAGGGAGCACATTTGGCAGCATTAATGGGCATCCAAGGGGTGACTAATTCAAGAGAACTAAGCAGATTAAGGAAGCTGTATGATGATATAGACTCACATTACAAGGCCCTGTTAGTACAAGGGGTAAAAGGAGAGCACTATTCTGTAGCTAGAGTGCCTGATTTGGTGTACAAAATTCCATGGGATATTGTGTTAAACATAAGGAGAAGTAAGGAAATAAATCATGAATGGACAATTGGAGAGTTTTTGGAACAGTTATGGAAGGAGCTGATCATAAGAAGTGCAATGGAAGTAAGAGATCACCCAATGGTAGAAAGGAAAAGAAAAGGAAAGCTTTTATTAGTCAATAGTACCTCCTGTATGTACTGTCTAGGAACTCATATGAGCAAGGATTGTACTCAGATTGCAGAGGTGAAGAAAAGGAAGGAAATCTTAAGGAAGTACAGGCGTTGTTTCAAGTGTCTGAGAAAGGGACATGTAGTAAAGAACTGTAGAGGTAAGCATCAGTGTGACAGCTGTGAGAATTCTGATCATCATGTATCAATTTGCAATCCAGAGACTGCTACAAACCTCCTTGTCACAGAAAAGGAAGCAATGGCATTCCAAACAGTTCAGGCAAAGATAAACATCCCTGGAAAACCATCAGTACCATGTCGAATGCTTCTAGATACTGGTAGTGACAAAACATGCATTGTCAAAAGACTAGCAAATAAGTTGCAAGGGAGACCTATTAGGCATGACATTAAAATGCTAGATACCGTGCATGGGAGTAAGAACCATAGATATGCAATTTACCACTTGGAAGTGAGAAATATGCAAGGTGAATTTCAATTCATTACCGAGGCTGCAACCTTGAGCAAACTCACCACAGTGAGCAATGCTAGGCCTGAAGTTGTACAGCAAAAATTTTAGTACTTGAAGGAAACTCTCTGATGTTTCTGACCAAGATGAGTTAGAAGTTCATGTTATCATTGGTTAAGAGGACTTGGGCAAAGTGAAGACAGGACGAAGCATACGGGGGGAGGAGAACCAACCAGTTTCTAAGAAAAAAACCTAGGATGGACCTGGCTAGGACCAGCTTTTCAAGGAATAAATTCTGATGGATGCAAAGGTAACTTGTTGTTTTGTATGGAAAGTAAATTAGAGATAGCTGCAGAGGTAGAGAAGCTCTGGCATTTGGAAACGGCGGGAATTAGAGAAGGTGATCCAGTGCATAACGAGTTTAAGGACACAGTAACATTCAATGGCACGCGCTATGTTGTAAAACTTCCCTGGAAATCAGATTTACTTAAAGCATCACTACCAGGTGACAAGTGTGTAAGTGAGAAGCGCCTGAAATCGCAAATAAAGACATCAGCAAACAAGGATCTTAAAGCATATGATAGCATCATTAAAGAGCAACTTAAAGCAGGCATCATAGAAGCAGTTCCGGAGCATACAATTGGAAAGCAGCATTATATACCTCATCATGGTGTCATTAGAAGATAGGCAGAGACTACAAAAGTGAGGGTAGTTTTTGATGCTTCATCATAGGAAAGAGAGTTAACTCATTAAATGATTGCTTATAAAAGGGACCATCACTGTTACCAATGCTGTATGATGTCCTTCTGCGCTTTAGAATGCATCCAGTGGCACTTGTAGGAGACATCCAAAAGGCATTTTGCCAGATTGAAATGGCAGAAGAAGACAGAGACTGTTTGCATTTCCTTTTGTTAAAAGACTCTAAAATTTTTTGCTCAGATATTATAGAACTGAAGTTTTCAAGAGTTGTATTTGGAGCTGCACCTAGTCCATTTCTGTTGAATGCTACTATTCAAGTACACTTGAAAAAGTACAAAATGAAAGATCCTGTACTTGCAAAATCTGTGCTTTGGAGTCTTTATGTTGATGATTTTGTGGGTGGTGGTAGAAGTCATTTACAAGTAAAGTTGTTGCAAAAGGAGCTAACAGATGTAATGCACGAAGGTGGATTTAACTTACACAAATAGAAATCCAGTAGCGAAGAGGTTCGAAAGAGTTTAAGTATGCAGACTGACAAGGATGATCAAGAAACGTATACAAAGCAGAGCTTAGCACAAGAAAATTGAGAAAGTAAGGTACTTGGTGTTCAGTGGAATCCGGAAAGGGATGTGATTTTAGTTGAATTGTCGCCCATCATTATGGAAAAATTTGATCAGAGAATTAAAAAGAGAGAACTACTGAGTGCAATAGTAAAGGTATATGATCCATTGGGAGTCATGAGCCCAGTAATGATAATTGCTCCAAAGATCTTTCAAGATGTTTGTAAGCAAGGAACAGTTTGGGACTCACCAGTAACACAAGAAACTCAGGAAAGATGGGATATGTTTCTTCAACATTTAAAGATATTGCCTAAGATAGCATTTGCAAAGTGTGTTATGAGCTCAGAGGAGCTGAAAGAAGTGTCATTGCACATATTTTCTGATGCCAGTAAGATTTCGTATTGTGCTGCAGCATACATTGTACTAGAATTTTCTGAAGGAAGGAAAGCAAGTTTGCTAACAAAAAAGACAAGACTAGCTCCTTTGAATAAAGAAATGTCAATCCCTCATTTAGAGAGCTAACAGCTGCTAGGGTTGCAGCAAGACTGTGCTATACAATAAAAACAGCACTGGAAGAGTTTGATGTGAAAGTTGTGTCCATGTGGACTGATAGCCACACAGTTCTACATTGGTTAAATAGAAGAGGAGCTTACAAGCAGCTTGTAGAGTGCAGAGTAAGAGAGACAGAGAAGCTATATTGTGGTCTACAGAGGAGGTATTGTCCAACGGATCAGAATCCAGCAGAAATTGGAACCAGATGGTGGAAAGGACCAAATTGGCTGGTAGAAGAAAGATTGCCTGAACAGCCTGTTCTTGCTAAATCTAAGAAAGTGAGTGAAGAAGAAATAAAGAATCTTTTGTCTGTGAATGAAAGAAGTACTGATGAAGGATTGAAGAACTTGGTCAAGCTAAAGAAATTTAGTTCAAAAATAGGCTTATTCGGGTTACAGCAAGGCTATATCACTTTGTCAGTAACTGCAGATCAAAGAATAAACAGTCATCAAAATTCCTGACAACAGCAGAATTGAGTATAGTGGAAGAGTTGTGAGTAAAGGAAGTGCAAAGAGATTGAAAGGGGTGATTGATATTCACAACTGAAGGAACAGCTAACTGTATCAAATGAAAGTGGCATTTTGCCATGTAGAGGACAACTTAACGACTCTGGTCTTTCGCTGAATACCAAGCAGTCAATTCTTTTGCCAAAGAATCCCTATTTTATTGAACTAGTCATAAAGGAAGCGCATTCTATTGTTTTACATGACAGAGTAAATGCGACACTTGCAGAAGTACGACGAAACTTTTGGATACCAAAGGTAATACAAGCTATTAGACGTGTTTTAAGATCTTGCAATTATCGCACAATAAGCTTAATGAGTCACATGACAAAGGTGACACTGAAGATCCTATTACAGCGAATGAGAGGCAGGACAAAGGGCGAAATATCAGAAGAGCAATTCGGATTCATGCCAGACAAGGGGACAAGGAATGCGATATTCACGCTTCAAATGATAACAGAGAGATGTGTTGAAATGCAAAAGGACGAATACATATGTTTTATTGACTACGCAAAAGCTTTTGATAAAGTTCAACATGTAACGTTATTTGAAGTACTTCAAGAGCTGGATATTAATGGCAAAGATTTAGAACTAATAATGAATCTCTACTGGCAACAACAAGCATCAGTACGCATAGGGCAAGATATGAGTGATTGGGTAAACATAGCAAGAGGTGTAAGACAAGGGTGTGTTTTATCACCAGCACTCTCCTCACTATACACAGAGATGGTAATGAGGAAAATTAGTCACATGGATGGATTAAGAATAGGAGGGCTCAATGTAAATAACATCCGACATGCAGATGATACTGCCATTGTTGCAGATTCAGAAGAACAGCTACAAAACCTTATTGCTGTAATAGCAGATGAAAGTAGAAAATTTGGCTTAGAAATTAACAAAAAAAAGACCTTCTGTGTGACCATTTCAAAGAAGAGTGTAAGTCCAAAGTGCAACTTAGATATTGATGGAATAAAAATCAAACAGGTAGAAAAATTCGAATATCTAGGGAGCTTAGTAACATCAGATGCGAAATCAGATCAAGAAATAAAGCGAAGAATTGGAATCGCAAAAACAGCATTTAAAGGTATGTCTAACGTGCTCTCTGCAAGAGACATAAACAATCAAACCAAGCTAAGACTTATCAAGTGCTATATATGAAGTACAATGTTTTATGGATGTGAAAAATGGACGATAAGCGAAGCAATGGAAAAGCAGCTCGAAGCGGCAGAAATGTGGCTTTTACGGAGGATGATGAAGATCTCTTGGATGAAGAAGGTCTCGAATAAAGATGTATTGAGAAGAGCCCAGACTAAATGACAGTTAATGAAGCAAATAATGAAGAGACAATGTAGCTTCTTGGGACACATAGTAAGGAAAGGAGGCATTGAGTATCAAGTGGTAGCAGGGAAAGTAGAAGGAAAGAGAGATAGAGGAAGGCAAAGACAGAAATTTCTTGGGTGGTTAAGCAAATGCTTAGACAGGAGAGGAGTGGACATCATTCATTTAGCAGAAAACAGAACTTTATATCATGCTCTGACATCCCATATCAGAATCTGACAAGGCACTATACGACGACGAATTATTGTTTTAGAAGCAGAATAAAGCTATTTGAATGTAGCATTACTGCACCCTTGCCGGAAGAACGAGTGAGACCAGCAAGGCCATTTAACACAGTCGGATGTGACTTTGCCGGACCGATCTATCTAAAGAACAACAAGAAATAATACATTTTGCTGTTTACTTGCGTGGTCACTAGAGCTGTACTTCTCGAGCTTGTCCCTGATATGACTGCAATAGATTTTAGGATCGAACTGTAACGATTTATCAGTCGCAGAGAAGTTCCAAGCCTTATTATCAGTGACAATGGGAAAACGTTTGAAAGAACAGAAAGGTATCTGAAAAGGATGAGTGAAAATGAAGATCTACAAGGGTACTTAACATCACAACGCATCAAATGGTCTTTCAATGTTGTTAAGGCACTTTGGCAAGGCGGGTTCTTTGAAAAAATGATTGGGATAGCGAAATCTTCATTGTACCGCACCCTAAAGTGCTCAAACCCCTAAAGTGCTCAAACCTAGATTTCAAAGAACTTAAGACTCTATTAATTCAAGTATAAGGTCTAATAAGTAATTGACTACTGACTTATCAAAGTGAGGACTTAGAGAATGAACCAATAACACCTAACCATATGACTTATGGAAATGCTTTGCCCAATACTGCTTGTGACTTATATTTGACTGATGATGATGAAGATGATGCAGCAAAAGAATGAGGTATTTACCAACTGTGAGATATCATTTGTGGAAAAGGTGAACTAGAGAATACCTACAAGGCTTACTAGAATATAAAAAGCAGAAATAGATTTCAGCTAGAATACCTGAATTGGGAGAGATTTTTCTTATTGTCGATAGCTCTGTAAACAGAAGAAGCTGGCACTTGGGCAAAGGTACAGCCCTATTGAAAGGAAGAGATGAGAGAATAAGAGCTGTAAAATTGCATGTTATAAGTCAAGGCAAGTTATTAGAAATAGACAGAGCATTGCAAGGAATAGCTTCTATGGAATTGAATGGACCTTTGCAAGAAGCTTCTGGGAATAATTCTGATGTTCAAGTGAAGCGAAGACCAAAAAGAATTTCTACAGTTGCTTGGGAAGAAGCTCGAGAATCACAAACTGATTTATTGAATCAAGAAGATCAACTCCTTGATTGGGGGAGTGTGGAAAATATTTGAGGACTATGAACAAAGAAGGGCCAGTTGGTCCGACTTTTATTATTGACTTGAAATCGATATTCTAGATTTGAGTAAAAGCAATCAAGCACGCTGTTCACTTCATTTTGTTTTGTTGATGTTGAATTTATAAAAGGGTAAAAACCACACACGTTTCTCTCAATTTGTTGAAACTCGCAAGGTTGGGGGTATTTCCAACATCGTTTGACCTAGGTTGATGACAGATGCTAAGGCAACCACCCCTGTTTCGTGCTGGTTTGAATCATTAGGGACCTTAAGCATGCACAACGCTGACGGAAACAGTAACCTTAGCTAGCAACAACGCCGTTTCCGTTATCGATCTGAAAACTAGCCATTAAGCATGTTGTGTTAAGAACGCAAGACACGCCCCACTTTTCAACATGAATCATGCATACATTTTGGCGGGAAAGCTATTCATTTCGCTATCTCATGCTACACTACAACCTCTGTTTTCAAAATGCGTTATTTACGTCATGTGTGAGAGATGCTGTTACTTGCTTATGATCTCCGCTCTTTTGATAAAGTAGAGTTTGCAATCCTGTATGATTTGAACTAGACAAAATATCCCCAAATTCCATACTGTCAGTATGACAAATTTGATTTAGAATGCATGAACGATGACGAGTGTAGGACAGAGTTTAGATTTGAAAAGGAAAATCTATAGAATCTTGTTGATTCACTACAACTTGATAAAGAACAAACATTTTGTAATCGGTTAAAAGTTGATTCTATTGAAGCAGTTTGTGTACTTTTAAAACGCTTATCAGATCAAATCAAACCTATAACCAAACCGTATCAAGTCATCAACTTTGCAGTGGGCACATAGTTTACATTTAGAAAACTATGTAAAGCTAGAGACTAAATAAAACGACTAAAAACAGTGGCTGGACCTTCGAACGTGCTACTGATACCGTCTCTGATTTCGTAATCAAAATGGCCATCTGATGATCGAAAGAAGCAATTTCACATAGTTTATCCTAACAAAAAGAAAAATACACTTAAACGTTACTTTTCACAGCCGATAAGTGTGTCGTGGCGCATATAATCTCTTCATAAAATGCTTACGTTTTCCCAAGATGTTAGCAATGCTCATCTAGTCTCCTAGATCCTTGGTTGAAAGCCTAAACGTTAGGGGCATTCCCTTTCACGTGTGCGCAATTGTGAATTCTACTGAGCTAACGGTACCGTTTCCGTTAAGGATGCGCGTGCTTAAGCTCCCTATTATCAGGTAAACGGAGAGCTTCGAGGCACTACTACGGCGCCCTTTGTGAATTAGCAAAATCTAGGCTGTCTGAAGAAATCTGGAAGGTCCCGTGAAGTTACTGTGCACCAGTTATCAATCTACACCTTTCCTCTAAATCTAATGGCTTTAAAGTCAGCAGATGCACAGGAATTTCTCATTATTTCTGTTTGTCATAAATGTGGAAGGAGCCATAGAAACAGCTCTGTCTTGGTGACTGTGACGCTATGTACTATTGAAAGCTATTGTTAGCCTCACTTTCAGATGGATTTACATAAAAAGTAGAGAGAGAGAACATTTGTGGTGTTGTATTGTCTTGAGTATTGAAGAGGAATGGTTTGTTGATACT
Source organism: Cassiopea andromeda (assembly GCA_018155075.1). NCBI lineage: Eukaryota > Metazoa > Cnidaria > Scyphozoa > Rhizostomeae > Cassiopeidae > Cassiopea > Cassiopea andromeda. The sequence goes on from WIPJ01002184.1 coordinate 83,692, forward strand.
ACAGACCTGTATCACAGCACGAAAAAGCGGCAACGTCCTATTGACATACTTCAAAGCTGTTTTCGTCCGACACTAATCAGAGTATGAAAACGTCGGCTAGTGGCCTAAAGGTTAACCAAAATATATATCCAGATGCAGTTAATGTGATAGCATGCGTCTAATTGGCCCCAAGTGTGACCAATTAGGACCTATTAACATTGTTTACTTGACGAGTCCTAATGAGAAAACAAACTTTTTGTCTACACAAGACTGGGTTTTGAGTCTTGATGTAAACAGATTCCAAAACACTTAAATGAAAAGACGATCTTTCTTGCCCAATGATCTGAAAATTGTCATCTGTATATGTATTGGCGCACTCTGGATTTGCAATAAGGTGTTATCCTATGACCGACTCACACTTAATTTTAGAATTGTTCTTTGTACATATACGAGGTGGATGTTCTCTTATGGTATTACTTCTCTTCCTGATGCTCGTGGTGCCATGATGTTTTATTCTGTCTGCTAGTCTCTGCGTAGTGCGTACTACGTACCGAGCTTCACATCGGCACGAAAATTCATAAACAACACACCTTTGTTGAGTGGTAGGAACGCAATCTATTTTAGCAGATGGTAGCATAACTCTAGTGTTGTAAACCACACGGGGATTCACAGCATAGTGACAAGATGTAATGGCTTTACTAATTTGATTTTGAAACTTCGATGAAAAATTACCAATCCAAGGCAATTTTAGGTATACCGGGCACCTCTCTGGACCAAATGTTGCTTCTGCTGCAAAGCTGGCTAATTTTTGGTTCATGCAAGAAAGCAGAACATATGGTGGATGTCTGTTTTCGATGAGCAGTTGTTTTATTTCGTCGAGCTCTGAGCCTAGTTTAGTTTTAGAGCAAATCATAAGTGTCCTGTGAACTATGCTTTTAATAAGGCTAATCTTTCTTGTCTTTGGGCTAAAGGAATTCCAACGGATGTATTACCCAGTAAACGTTTGTTTCCTTTAAATGTTGGTAAGAAATCCAGTGCCCTCTTTCTCTACCAAAACATCTAGAAAATTCAAGGAGTTGTTTCGCTCCCTCTCTATTGTGAATTTTAGAGCTGGATGTAGCAAGTTCAATTTTTCTAGAAAATGGTCATAATCCAGCTTGTAAACAAAGATGACAAAGCTATCGTCCACCTACCGAAAGTAGACACTTGGCTTTGCGGTGTTGTCAAAACATTTGGTCCAGAGAAGTGCCCGGTATACCTAAAATTGCCTTGGATTGGCACTGTTTCATCAAAGTTTCAAAATCAAATTAGTAAAGCCATTACATCTTGTCACTATGATGTGAATCCCCGTGTGGTTTACAATACTTGAGTGATGCTACCATCTGCTAAAATAGATCGCGTTCCTACCACTCAAAGAATTTGTGTCGTTTATGAACTTTCGTGCCGATGTAAAGCTTCATACATAGGAAGCACTACGCAGGGACTAGCAGACAGAATAAAACAGCATGTCCCCACGAACATCAGGAAAAAAAGTAATACCGTAAGAGAACATCCACCTCGTATATGTACAAAGAACAATTCTAAAATTAAGTGTGAGTCGGTCATAGGATAACACCTTATTGCAAATCCAGAGTGCGCCAATACATATACAGATGACAATTTTCAGATCATTGGGCAAGAAAGATCGTCTTTTCATTTAAGTGTTTTGGAATCTGTTTACATCAAGACTCAAAACCCAGTCTTGTGTAGACAAAAAGAGTTTGTTTTCTCATTGGAACTCCTAAAGTAAACAATGTTAATAGGTACTAATTGGTCACACTTGGGGCCAATTAGACGCATCCTATCACGTTAACCGCATCTGGATATATATTTTGGTTAACCTTTAGGCCACTATCCGACGTTTTCATTCTCTGATGAGTGTCGGACGAAAACAGCTTTTATTACTGAAGGGCCACCCTCCTTAAAAATGCGAAATGACAAATTAATGAAATGAGAAGAATGTTGCCACTTCTTTGTGCTGTGGTAAAGGAATGGTTTGTTGTTAATTCATATCAGTGTCTTCCTACTTCGTCATCCTTCTCGGGATAAAAATGGTACTCAAACCCAGCACAAATGGTGGCCAGTGTGGGTCTAGAGAAGTGAATGATAGCATTTTTTTGCAGGACCTGATTTGGAGCAGGGTAGGATTCTCGAAGATTGAAGGTTTCTTCCTCAGCAAGTTCTGGTGTTCCTGAACTTTTTACAAATGATATTATTACAGTTCCAAACGGTCGGTATTGGAACCTGCAAAATTCGGAGGAAACGACAAAGAGGATATTATTCAATGGTTAGATGGTTGGAATTGCTCCGTAGCTGCGAATGGCTGGACTCCTGAGGAAGAACAGGTAACGCTTCCTTTGTATCTTGTTGGTCGAGCAAGCCAGTATTACCGCACCATTTCATAACAGGTTAAAAATGACATTATCTTATTAAAACTAGAGATAGAGAAGCATTTCAACTTTCCTTCCCAAAGGATTCACTTCAGAAATGTACTTGGGGAGAGGTACCAAAAGCCCAATGATTCTGTGGTGGACTTTTATAGGGAGTCTGTAGGTTAGTGCAACGAGGATGGAATCAAAATCCCCATATTTCCAAAAGGAGAAGTCTCTCGAATACTTTATAAAAGGCCTGAAGCCAACGATTAAAAAGATATTTTGGGGTGAAGAGGGTGAAGATATAGACCTTGTTTATCAAAAGGCTCGTACGCGAGAACTTTACTTAATATCCAAAAAGGGAAAGAGTAAGGTCCGAGCCATTGACTCAAAGCAAATGAGACAGTCTGCCCAAGTGGCAAAGATTTGTCGGAGCTCCTTCAAAGCATGAAAATGTTGATGGATAACCAGAAACGCATTATTGACATGCAGCTTAAAAACTTTGAAGTTCACCCGGAATAACGTTACAACTACAATAGCACTAGGGAGGTAAGGTCTAGAGCACCTACAATACTGGCCAAAAGTCCCTGGGACATTTTCAAAAAATTGTGAAAAACTATAGCTCTCTCAGCATTTCAAACAACATGTTGGTGTGTTCCTGAGACACTTGGCGTTATTATGCACGAAAAATTTTTCCTTTACCACATGTACTTCTCCCAGTAACCAACACTGTTTAGGGGGGGGAGGGGGGTGAATGCTCCGTCCTGGTTAAAAATATACAAATTGTCTCAGGACCTTTGGCGAGTATTGTCTGGTATTGAAATGTTTCTATTAAAGTTATACTTGCAATGTGTTTGTCGATCAGGGGGTAATCGATGGTGCTGAACAAGATGGTAATATTTAAAATAGTGTACATTGTCTCTATGACGTCATTCTGGGAGGGGCTCCAGTTCTGTATCTCTCTGCATGAGTACCTGCCTAAAGTTGTGCTAAAAAGTGACTATTATTATCTGAAAACAATTTATCAGCAATATATCAATCACGATACATGTGTTCAAAATTTATCAATAACTAGGGAATAACATATCCCCTAAAAGGCAACTAAATACTGGCTGCACTTGGAATTTGTGAAAATTGGAAACGAGGCTACGACAGAAATTAAGACATAAACTGTTATTATTTTTACACTGAGTTCTTAGATGCCGTTATTAACCAATTAATTGTGTACTCGAGGGCTATCTACCTGGCATCAAACTTTTTATGATATTTTTGTTTATGCATTGTTGATATTTTTGCATAAAAGAGACATGATATCTAATGCCGTATAATAAATAGTTTGACGTGCGGGGCATGTAACCCCAAATTGTTTCCAAGAAAAAGACGCATTGAAATAATACTCGTGCATTGATTGGCATATTTCTGGTGAAACATCAGCAGTACTTCCGTTATCAAACAGTAAGCAAATTCCACTATTGATGAGAGAGAGACAGAAATTATGGATGTAAGGTGGAGAAAGTTTCACTTCTTCCATCAGATTCCTATCTCCTCTCAAAAAACAGTTTGTACTTCATTGTTTACAGCTTTAAAAAAACAGACTGCTGCCTATATCACACTGTGTGTTTTCATCATGCACGCTACATCTTGGATACTTTCGCCTCATAAATGAGTTCAGATGCTCTCTAATTCAGCATAAATTGTACATTTTATTCATGAAAAGTGTGTAAAAGATGTACACATTTTGTGTACATCCAGTACCATAACCAAAACACTTTACAGTGTAAACTATGAAAAGAGATAGGGTCATGTGATCCTTTATTGTCAAAAGCTTGTAAAGTATGCAGTGCTCCATTATACTTCGCTTTATCTATATAAATAAATTCATAAAAAGTCATTGAAGTATATGTAAAGATCGGGTACATGTTTTGCTGTACTCGCCCTTTCTCCTTGTTGACGACAAATGGCTGTATTGGCTTGGTTTTGGCCTGATCCTAAACAATAAAGTGTCCTATAGTTCCCCTTCATACTAGTTGTTGTTGTTGCTGCGTACATGCTTGTGTTGCAGCACACTCAAGCTCGTCATGCATTGCGCTCTGTGTAGGCAAGAACTTATATATATATATATATATA
>WIPJ01002184.1:90054-157265 GCA_018155075.1 Cassiopea andromeda
GAGCCTTAGACCATTTTCTCCTATCATGAGAGACCTTGGCTATTTTTCAACTTGTATAATATTAACCTTCCTAAAGATCTTTTTTGTACTTCTTTTACATTTGTGCTCTACATACACTGTGAACATTAGCTTAATGACAATAAAATACTTTATATTTCAATGGGCAAGAATTATTTCTTGTGATCTGAATGTGATGCTCATGCATGCTGCTAAAGGCTTAATCTTTTACAAGTTTATCATAAAAGGAAATTGCTCCATTTCTGGGCAGTTTGCACTCCATACCCTACTTGAAAATGCACTCGATGCTAGATTTAGAAATATTACGTCGAGTTGCTATCTTACTGTATAACCAGTTGAGCACTTTTCGCAAGATAGTAGCAAGTGCGCTCTTCTTTTCCGAGATGTTAGCTTGTTTCGCTATCACACCTTGATCTTTGAGACCATTACAGTCAAATTATGTCACCACAGGCAACCTCTTATAACGTTTTTTCGAATTTCCACATTAATTTTTTGAATGTTGCTAGCAAATGCATGAATACGAGATTACGTCTTTGGCGCTATATTATGAATGCAGTACTAGTCACAATTTTGTTGTTTTGCATTACATAGAGCCTACAGCCTCATGTTGTTACACACATCATATATGGCTGCACTCGCATATATTATAATGTCCTTTTCAAGCACTTTCAGAAGGCAAGTACAAAAAATTTATCCCATTACGTCAATATGACGTCACAGGGTTCACTTATACAAAACCTTTTTTCACCATCGTAATCAGCGCCCCCGAAAACCACGACCTCCCCATTGATTGCAGCTCAATATCTTACATCCTTCGAATGTCATATCAGACAATACTTGCCAAAAGTCCTTGGGACATTTTTAAAAACTTGTGAAGAGCTATAGCTTTCTCAGCTTTTCAACCAGGACGCCTTGATGCACCCCCTTCCCCCTAAGACAATGTTGGTGTGTTCCTGAAACACTTGGCATTATTGTGCACGAAAAATATTTCCGTTACCTCATGTACTTCTCCCAGTAACCAACATTGTTTGGGGGGAGAGGAGTGAGTGCTCCTTCTAGATTAAAAATATAAAAAGTGTCCCATGACTTTTGGCGAGTATTGTAGGCATAGGAGAATGGACATCGAGTGCTAGAATTGCGGCAAGCGAGGGTATTTCGCAAACAAATGTATTCAGCCACGTACTAAAAAATCTGAAGCCAGTCACGATTGACTAGAAGTAGGACAGAACGCCGATAAATTGTCTAAAGTACCGAATGGTTGGCCGTATGTAGCAATATTCAATCTTGGTAAATATATATTCAATAAAGTGAAATGTATTCAATCTTTTACTAAAACATATTCAATCCAGTCCTTATATGTATTCAATCCAGTCCTAATATGTATTAAATTCAATGTTGAGATATATACTAAATTTAATGTTGAAAAATGTATTCAATCCGATGTTGAAATATATTCAATCGCAGGGCAAAATATATTCAATCGCAGAGCAAAATATATTCACTCCAATGTCAATATATTCTATCTCCATGGTAACAAGGTCACAAAGACACGTGGCTTTCAGAAATAGAAAAAGAAGTCCAACCTTCGCTACGGAAGAAAGAGGGTGTAGTCCAGGGACGTATGAGGTTTATAGAAGAGTGGGGGTACATGGATTGAGGGAACCTTGGCAGGGTTTCTGGAAAATTAGATTGAGCACTTTGTGTGGGAGTAAAGCACTTAAAGAAACGACAAAGCATGTTGCATGATGAAAAAGAGTTATTGTTGCGCCAGTTCCGAAAAGTAATTAAGTTAGGGGGTCCAGGGGTATGCTCCGCCGAGAAATTTTGAACCTTAGATCTTCTGAAATCGCCGGCAACGTGTATTTTTCTGTCTTCAAAGTTTTCAAAGAAGGCAACCAAGTTTGATCGAGACTTCGAGCTTATCTTACTTGAGCAATCTCTTGATCAACTTTTATTTTGTAGATACTAAGTTTGTTATTCTAGCTAATCGATTACTACTTGCCATCAATAGGCAAAATCACGGTACATATGGCGACTACAACCATACCACTATGAATGCACCGGTTCTCGTCCGATCACCGAAGTTAAGCATAGTAGAGCCAGGTCAGTAACTGGATGGGTGACCGCCTGGGAACACCTGGTGTTGTAGGCTTCTTCATTCTTTTTTTGTATCTTTTATTTCTTTTCATTTTATTTATATAGCGTATCTTTGCAGTGATATACCTACTGGTAGGTTGGTGGGTGGGGGAGGGGGAGGCACTGCAGGGCTACTTATTGTTAGAAACTAAGCAATAAACCGAAGCCACTAAAATCTTGCAAAGGTTCTGCTTCATCTCGCTATCGTAAAGTAGTTTGCTTCATCTCCCTTTCAAAATAATGCATCAAATTACAGCATGAGGGTATTACTATACTGAAGACCCCTAGGGCGTACAACAATTGTTATCATCATTTTGCATCCTGTCTGATCCAGACATTGATTGCCTCTTGAGTAACCTTGAGTAGCTTTATTATCGACAGCCTGGCACGCTAAGCACCAGTCAATAGTCTTCCTTACTAGTTAGTCTATTCCTACGAACCAAATGTTTTGCGTAATAATGCTTTAGTTTTTGACAAACCTTAATGACTCCCGTGTGCAATATCAACTGCTCGCTTTTGTAACGATTTGGTATTATAATGCGCGAACCACGAAGTATCATATTATGTTTGCCAATACCAAGTCTGCTTTAAAACTGGGGTATGGACGTAAGCTATCTAACTCCCACGAATTTAAACAAATTGCTGCACGTGAGGTTCACAAATCCCGATCTTTATTCGTTTCATCAGCGATTTCCGTTAGTGTCATTGTTTTCGGGACGCTGTGTTTAATGAGGTTAACATATTCTTCATAAGGATGTCTTCAGGGATAATCCTCAGGGTTTTGCTCACCTGGTTTATAATCTATTTGAAAAGTGTATGGTCGGAGGCGTAGCACCCAGCGTTCTATGCGAGCTGAAGGTTTAGAATGTCGATGGCCATAAATTAACTCGATTGCTTGTGTTCTGCTTACTTTTATCCCTGCAAACATTTGAAAAGTGATTAATTTTACCACAGTTATTACATTCCTTGCCTTTCGCAGAACATGTGTCATTTTGAGGGTATGCTCTAACACATGAAAAGCATTTAGAACTTTTCATTGCTTCTGTTCGACTTGTATCAGCAATAAGTCGACTTGCGTCAGCAAAAGTTGCCTCTTTGGATTCTATATCTTTGGCCCAAAACGCACTTTATTTGTCACGTCTCCCTTCCAGCAACATTGCCTTTAAATCAAAACCAGGATCACGTAGAGACCTTTTTCGTATTTTCAATGAAGTCCCCCCCCCCATGATTAGCTGTTCTTCAATTTCAAAATCTGTGTCATGACATTCGCAAGTTTTAGCTAATGCTCGTAAACGCGTGTGAAACTGGTCTAAAGTTTCCTGGCGTTCTTGTGTAGCTTGACAAAAACGATATCACCTATTTTTCTGTGGCTCAAAATAATCGTGGAGCTTGGCTTTTGCAACGTCGTAATCCACCTCTGTTCCCGTGTCAGGAATTTGTTTAAAAATTTCTCGAGTTCTAGAGCTTGCTTGATAGAGGAGGAGAGCACTTTCGTTTTGCATCTCGTAATTCACTGGCTAGGATATACATTTCAAAATCAGCCATCCAATCTATCCACCTTGTGGCTAGGCTTGCGTCTAATTGCGCATCAGGGTGAAACTCAGGTACAGGTTTTATCGAGACGGATTGTGCCATAACCTCTTGTACAGGTTGAGCTACACCTCTTGAGGCAGTTACTTCGTCGTCAGACATCGTCTGTTATTACTTCTTCAACTGTTCGCCAGTTATATTTCATTTACACTCAGTCTACAAACTCCAGTAAAGGACACGCTTGCTTCGGAACATAACACAACAATCGATTCCAACAACAACGACATTGCATAAATATCAAAATAATATAAAAGATCTGGCTGCTCAGGCAGTCCATATTAGGTTCATACAATCGCTCTTTTACAACCTCTATGGTCAGTCAAACTCTACTGTAGTAACTGATCACTGCCCCCTGCAGTAGATAAAACGTTATGCAGCCAAAGAACCAAATGATATAGCGCAGGATTTGTGAATTGCAAGGTTATTTGTTTGCTGTATGTCATCGAACTGGTATATCGAATGGAAATGCTGATGCATTAACAAGGTGTCCTATTGCTTCAGATTTCGATGAATTAGAATCATGTAGCAAAAGCTGGGATGTGGCAATATTAGATGTAGTTGACATAAGTGACCGACAAGATTTAGACTTATCGATAAGGGATATGAAAGACTTTTTAGCAAACGAAAAATTGCCAGAAGATTTGGACAGTAGAAAGAAAGTTGAATACTTTTCTGATAACTATTTCTTAGAAGACGACAGTCTTTATCATCGTTGGACCACGAAATTCTATGGTAATAACTCTAGAACAAAAAAGCAGTTAATTGTACCTTTGAAGGAAAAGGGAAAGTTATTAGTGCATTGCCATCATGAGCAAGAGCACAAAGGTTTTATGCGAACGTACTCGAAATAAGAGAAAATTATTTCTGGACCACAATGAAAAATAATATTGCGCGGCACTGTAAGAATTGTAAGAGGTGTGTCAAACGCAAATCGCCCAAAAACAAGAAAAGGGTTCCATTGAATCCTATTGAAAGCAACGCATCCCTTGAAATAAATGGTATCGATTTTGTTGGACCACTTCCTTTAACAGAGGATGGTAATAGATATATAATGACTTTTCAGGACCATTTTACTCGTTGGCCTGCAGTTCTTCTCTTGTAGAAACGGAATTTCAGGTAGTTGATTGTATTTGTTCGTTTTCGCGGGATTTGGTTACCCAGACAACGTCTTGTCTGGTCGAGTGTTAGCATTTTTATCGGATGTCGTACAAAGGGCGTGTAAACAATTGAAAATCCGACACGATATGACTTCTGCGTACAATCCTCAGGTGAATGGGTTGTGTGAATGATTTCATGATACTTTAAAAAATTTGTTATCGTTAGTAATTAATGAAGGGAAATATGACTGGGATTCTTTCGTTCCAAATATAATTGCAGCGTACTGTACCACTCCGCATAGTGTAACAAAAGAGACACCTTGCTTCTTAATGTTCGGTCTTCAGTTCAGAGTATCACCCAGCGTTGAATTCCAGCCACCAACACGTTTGTATACTGAAGACCTTGTTAGCGAAAGAAATAATAGCTTGCTGCAAGCGCATGCAATAGTAGGGGATTTGAACAGGAAAGAGAGAGAGAGAGAGAGAGGCATAAGGTTGCGGATGATAAGAGGTATAATGCTCAGAATACAAAGTTTAATATTGGTCATTCTATCTTAATGCCGGCGAGCGTAAAACGTGCCTAGACAGGAATAATTGGCTCTGCCCTTATCGAATCGTAGAGTTAATTTCCAACGAGAACGTGAAATTAGAAATGCCTGACCCTAATAGACACCCTGTTGTAAACATTAATCGTTTGAAAAGGGGCAATGCAGACGACCCTACGGAAATATCTAAATAAATTTGTAAGGCATTGGACAAAATGCGTACTCGGAATGAAAAAGATCGATTAGAAACAAAGTACTTTGTATAGCTTCATAATGGCAAGACTACTTGGATTTCGGACCATTTCGTAAGCGCGCAGTTGTTACAAGACCTCAAACGTTGAAGATTGAGTTTAATTTTGCTTTATATCGCTTAATTGCTATTAATTTGCTGTTGCTGCTGCTGTTCTGTTGAGCATTGACTCCTGATTCCTATAGTTATATAACCTTTGTTTGATTTTGCGAAATTAATTGCAGTCAATCATTCATACTTAACGTATATTTGCTGTTCCACTCATGGCCTTAAGCAATCGATCGAATATTCAGAGCGCTGACAATTGAAGTCTTGAAAAAGTCTAGGATCGTCACCTGATTCATCGAGAAGCCAGAGTCTATAGACGGAAATTGCAATCAATAGGAGAAAAGTAGAAGTTATTCTACTCGAATAAACTTATTGTGTTGACTCTTTGCTCGTTCAAAGTTTGACTTATGAAGATTGATGGTATTGTGAGTAAAGAAGAACTTCTGCTGCAAACCCTCAATGTACGGACACATATTGACTGAACCTTTAGCTTGGTCAATACCTGTATCTTGGTAATGAAATATAAGGGGGAGGTGTGACGCTATGTTATATTAAAAGCTACTGTTAGCCTCGCTTTGAGGTCGATTTAAATAAATAGTAGAGAGAGTGCATTTGTGATGTTGTTTTGTTTTGAGTTGTGATAAAAAATAGTTTGTTGCTAATTCAACTGTGTGTTTTCCTACCTCGCCATCCTTCAAGGGATAAAAACGGGAATCAATTCCGTCAGAGGACGTTGAGAAGATTCTATTTTTGAGTTTAATAGACTACCACAGATAACATCAACATACCGCTGTGACTTTCAATTAGGGCTCGACATACATTGCTGAATGAGAACTGAGAGAAAATGCTTTTCAGCCTTCTTAGGGATTGAGGATCTCCACAACTTTTGTTGTGAACAGTCTTGTATTTTCACTCTCAATTTAACCCTTCATCTACAATAATCCCTAGCGATTTGGTATTCGTCACTCGTTTTATATCAGCGTCATTCAGTCTCAATGGTTCATTTCCCTCGTTTTTATATACTTTACCAGAATTTCCAGCTATCATATATTGCTTTTTTTTGAGATTAGCACTTAATTTTTTTATCCGCATCCATGTGGAGATTTTTGACACTTCCATTTGGGCCTTTTAGATTAGATTTTCAACATTAGAAGATACAACGGTGATACGAGTATCATCACCGTAGAGACCTGCTTTAGAGTCTATCAAGCATTTGTCAAAGTCATTCAAGCATATTATAAAGAGGAGGGGGCAAAAAAATGAACCTTTCGGGATGCCACAAGTTAAAATTTTAGTCCCCGAATTGAGGCCATTTGCAGCACAATGCTGTTTCCTATTTTCAAGATATGATTGAGTCCAGCCCTCTCAATGCCGTATTTCCTCAACTTTCTTATCAAAGTCGCATGGCTAACAGTATCAAATGCCCTTTTCAAGTGGAGCAATATTTTTAAATTAAGTTGCTTGTCGTTAGTATTATCATACCATTTGTGGGTACTATCAATCAATGATGTAATTGTTGAACGGCAGTTTTGAAAGGCTGACTGATTCATTGTTAGGGCCTTAGTTGCCTTCAAATGTTCATAGATTTGATTATGAACTATTCTTTGAAGAATCCTGGAGAATACAGAGACTACTGAGATGGGCCTATAATAAATTGGGTCACCTCTAGATCCTGACTTAAAAATAGGGGTTCTAGTATTAGTAAGCATTCTTCTGTCTCGGGAGACAATGGTATGCGCCTGGGTAGTCCGTTCTTCTGTCCTGTTGTGAACAGCGCCTGGAATGACTCAGAAGTCCGATTCTGGCATGACAATATCTGCTGCAGTTGCTAGATAGGGGTTACGTTTGCCATATTCCAGATGTCAGGGAAGACGTCTTTCCTTAAGGAAGAGTTGACAATCATAGTTAATGGTTGACATAAGATCTGTGACATCTTTTATCAGCCTTATTGGGATTTTATCAGGTCCAGGTGCCTTGCCAATTTAAGCTGTTGAATGGCTTTACGAACATAGTTGCAATCAATGGGAGTACAACTCATTGAACTTTCTTCTTGAGTAATATGTTTTAGATGATCATCATTTGAATTTTGCTCAATTTGATCCGCTTTTTTTGACCCACTTAAAAAAATGATGATTTAATGCTTGTAATGTGTCTCTTTCCCTACTAAGTATCTTACCTTCAACTGTTAAACTCGTAGGTATCGCTTAGTTTGAGGATTCACCTAATACTTTGTCAATGGTCTGCCACATTTTTTCGGGTTGTGCTGATGTTCATTAATTAATACGATTGGATAGCAAATATTATTTTTTGCGTGACAGTATTTCTAAGTTGCTTATACACACTCCAATGTTCAGGAGATTTTCCGGCAGCCCTGTTTGCTAAGGCCCTCTTTCGCTTTAAGTCTCTAATTGAATGATTTAACCATGGTGCAAAATCCTCAGGAACTCTCTTTCTATGAGAGGGGCACGCATGTCTAGGACAAGTTCAAAAATCCCCTGAAAGGCCAAGGCCATTGCATTTGGATTTTCTGAGACTGGGTCCAGGATAGGTTGCCAATCAATCATGCTTAGGCCGTTTCGGAAAGGTGTTTTTTCATATTTGCTAAGGTTTCGGGTTTCAATGATTCCTGTTTTCTTTTTTCTGAATTTCCGGGCATTTAATTTCGTTATACAGAAGACCATGTAATGATCAACTGTCCCTATCATCCGTAAGATATCCGCAGTTAGGATATTCCAAGGTTTTGCTGTGGAAAAATGATCTATTAATACTTTTATAGTTGTTTGCTCACTCCGCTTATTTGTCGTTACAGTAATCCTATATGAATAATTATAGAAAACAGGAGATACGAACACACTCTTTACATGCCTAGTTTGCTACTTCCTTGTTCCATTGTTACAGGCAGGGCTGTCATGAGAGCGCGTAGGAGGCACTCATAGAAACAGGAGGACTTGAATGATCGGTCTATTGTTTCGCTTTTGTCTTGCGCGTAATGCACATGCAGAGCAAAGATAGTACCAGCACGTTGGCCAAAAGATATGTGTAAACATAGGACTTGCAGTGGAAAGAGTCACACCTCTCCTTACTTTTTTTGCTGCTGGCTTGCAGAAAAGCAATTACATATGGAGAACAGCTCGTATGTAAGTAGCCACTAACTAGAGTATTTGATATTGATTGATTGGAACCATTTTTAGTATAATAAACCCTGATATAAATCCGCAGCGTAGGCCGAAGGTTAGCGGAAAAGCTTACTTGGAAGTAATTTCGACGTTCTCAACAGACAAAATACTTGCAAATATTAATGCTAATGTCATATCTAAGGACCGCACGTCCTTGTTTTAGTACTTTGCTTCTTTTGAAGGAATTCAGGAGCTTCAACGAAGGGAGAATTTGAGGAAACTCGAGTGCTATATGTTTAGACCTGGCCTAATATGTTTATTATAGTTCAACGAGAGTTGCAATTTTTTGAAATATCAACCACATGCTCCATATAAATCGAAAACTTTCTTCATTACCTTCTCATAATGGTTGTCAAACCGAACAGCTCTGTCCATTTGAATCACAAGAAGTCACCATTAAAATACATCAATCTGATGAGGAGCATAGGTCAGACAGCTGATTCACAAATTTACCCATGTGAGCAAACTACCCTCCTTGAGCCAAACTAAACATTTCATTGCCACCAAAGATCACAATCAGTCAATAGACCCCTTTCATAGATACGTCACAGGCGAAATGCGCGCGCGTACTGACAGGCAAAACATGAGCTAGCCCTAATCGAAATCTTCGCTTTGATCAGTTCTTTGACCTGCGGCACTTCATTTGTATTAATACTGTTGGGAAACATGATGTCAGAATGCTGTAGATCAATAATCTCGGATAACAATAAGAAGGAATATAAAGAAAAGCTTACACTTGAAAATGGATTGATGCTTGGCGATCCATATGCCCTTGAAGGATGGTTGGATGATATAACGAAATTTCCAGATATCTCCTCAAATGGCATAACTAAATATTTGACTGAGACGCCAAGCTTGCACACAAATGAAACTAGCAATGCATTCAAGTCTTTGGACGGGTTCAAATTTTTCGGAGAAGGTCATGTACAAGATTGTTTTTACCACGGATTAGCATCACCAACCTGTTTTATTAAGTCAAAGGTGAGCTTTGTCCCTAATAGAAGTAGTAGTCTTTAAAGCATCCTTACTGAGTAAAGTAGTTTCGTTGAATGGGGTGACAATTTTCTAGTAGAGAGTCTTTTAAACTAGAGTTTTGTGCTTCTCATGTATTTGCTTATTATAGAAAAGTTGTTTAAATTATGCTAATTTGATTAAACTCCATTATCAAATTTCTTCAAAGGTGCTTCCAAGTTAAAGACAAGGCAAAACAGCAACCCTTTATGATGCTTGGGTGGCATTTAACAAGCAAAATGGATGGGTTCTAACAGCAAACTGCACTTTTATGTCTGGTTAGGGTTCTGTTTGCAGTCATGTTTCTGCGCTTCTGTTCAAGGTTGAAGCTGTTGTTATACCACAAGCTCACTCAGCCAGTTGCTTGCACTAGCCAATTATGTGCTTCGAGGAGTTTCAAAAAGCATGTCAATCCTGCCCCCTATCAAGGCAATATGTTTCAAGAGAGGGAAGAAGCATGATCTGCCATCAGTTACCAGTGTAGCAAACCAGTGGCTTCAGACCATTTTAGTACAAGAGACCCAACAGCTGGTGTAAATGGTATTTCAAAAGATAAGTTTAAAGAGCTTCAGAAGCTTAATAGCAAAGCAGCTGTTTTTATCAGCATTTGGGGAGAAGACATGGATGATAATGAAAACATGCAGGAAGTTTGAAGCTGTGATACAGACAGTGATTGCGAAAATGAGACAAATTTTCTCCCAGAGCCACTCATAGCTCTGTATGACCATAATGCAAAAAACCTGGACAAAGACGATCTTGAGAAGCTATTAACTCAACTATATAGTGAATATGAGGACAGTTATCCACAAAAGGCTTATGACCACCTAAGAGAAGAAACAAAGAATCCAGCTTCATCAGAGAACTGGATGCTTTACAGAGCTGGTAGAATCACTGCATCAGTCTACCATCAAGTGTCCAAAACAAAACTGGAAAATCCAAGCAAAAGTCTTACAAATAGCATTATGCAATGCAATTCCCAATGTGACAATAAATACACAAAATATGGAAGGAAATTGGAGCCTGTTGCAAGAGAATATTATATGAACATTATTGAGAGGCACAGCAATTTAGTTGCTTGTGAAACTGGGTTACATGTCAGGGCAATTTGCACTTTTCTTGGTGCATCACCAGATGGGATTGTTTCTTGCAGCTATCATGCAGAAAGGTTGTTGGAGATAAAATGCCCTTTCAAGTACAGAAATAGTATCAGTGGTTGGGAACAAGACAAAGACTTTCCCATTGATGAAAACATAGAAATGAAACCGAATCATAGGTACTACTACCAAGTTCAACTGCAAATGTTTGTCTGCAGCAAGACAATGATGTGATTTTTTTGTCTATATATCAAGTGCCCCTGAGGAAAGTTTCTTGATTACAACACCTTGCAACTATGGGCTATTGGAAAAGCTTTTGAATGATCTTAAGACCAAATTCATGAGAGTTATTCTGCCTGAAGTAGTTTCAAGAGGCAGTGAAAAGAAAGATAGAAGAACGTACTGTATTTGCAGGAGACAGAGCTTTGAACAGATGATTCCATGTAGCAATTCTCACTGCAAAATTGAATGGTTCCACTATCCTTGCGTTCAAATGATTCGAAGACCTAACGGCCAGTGGCCTTGTAGATCTTGTAGAAAGTAAAAATAAGTAACATAACAGTTTTGTAGAAAATTTTTGAATTTATGTTTTAAATAAGGCTCTATGAAAAATTCAATCAGATTTCTACCTGCACGTAAGGAAATAACACCTCTGTTGTGTCAGTTTTACTGTGCTACTCTCAAATGAAGATACGTTGGGGGTTCTAATGAACAAGGGGGGGTTTGAGAAAGTTTAGTTCAAAAAATTTTATGATAGAAAGTGATATCCTCCATAATATGAGTTTCTACATCAAAAAATTTTATCATGGTATGTGATATCCTCTATGATTTGAGTTTTTACATCAATCAACATCCAATATTCAAAGTCAACCAACAAGACTTTCATTTAAATTCACTGCCCCACAAATAACAACCAGCATATCATCTAGTAGATCAACTTGTGATGTAGGAATTATTGTTTGTAGAAGTCTAAAATCTTTTATTCTGCCAATAACTATTTCTACGTGTATTCTCACATGAGCAAGCTGCCTTGACTCATCAACATCTTTCTGAGCAAGCTGGTTTTTCCCTCTTGTAAACTTGTGTACTTGTAGAACTGCACCTCTTACAGATAACTCTTCTTGAATAAAAAGTCCTCTGTCAGCTAGGATGCAGTCTCCAATTCTTGACTGATTCAAAAAACCAGATTCATTAGTGATCTGCTTGTCTGACACTCTGCCACCCCACCCTTCTGACAGAAATGTGACAGCACCTGCAGGACTGATCCCTATCAGATACTTGCACGTATTATGTTTGTACGCTGACCTGGTTTGTGCCCGGGCTGTCAAGTTAGATGGCCGCTTTATAAATACTTCGCTACAATCTATAACGCCGACACAATCTCTAATGTTCTTGTGGGAGGATTGTGGTAGATTTCTCTTTAGTGTTGCTTGATCTGGCCAAATGATGAGATTTCTTAAATTTTGAGACAAATCTGGTAGCCATGTCCTGAAAACCTTTGAAGTTGTTGATTTGGGTATGCGAAACCTGTATGCAATGTCTCTGTTTAGCAAGCCAAGACGGAGTCTCATTAAAACTATGAGAACATGGTCATTGCTCGTCAAAGATGAGTGACAAGAAAATGCTTTATCAGCCACAAGGTCTGTAACCCAGAGAAATACACCAGCTGTTGACAGCCCTTTAAAGAATCTTATGTCATCATCATTCTTTATTGCATCAAAGCAAAACTTTTTGCTGGCTTCCTCTAACTTTTTGTTAACAGCTCTTAATTCATGGACTTCAGCATTTCTCGCCATTAGTTCTGCCTCCAACCTTATGACTTTGCTGCAAGGTACTCAGCAACTAAATTTTCTGCATGCGAATTAGGCTCCATCAAGGAGTGTCCATAGCTTCAGCATCATCTTCCACAGCCAGCATAGCATTTTTGCATTAAGAGTCTTTGCTTTCCAGTTTTGAGCATATGATCTTATGCCTTTCACTATGTGCTTGCTTTGAAGCAGTAGCTTTGAGCGCACTTGCCTCATTGAACTTGAATTTTGTTGGGATCCAGTCTACATTTTCAGGGTCATCTGACTTTTTCCCTAAAAAAAGGTTAACATAACTGTAATAGGCATTTGAAAAGAGAAGCCTACTGCACATATATTTTAGGGATTATTTCCCAAAGTAAATGCTTCACACCATATGGTTGGTGCTGTGGTAAGTTACCTGGGTATTGGTTAGCTGATGGCAGTCCCTTCCAATCTTGGAGAATAATCAGCTTCTCTAGAATACCAAATAATGGAATGGGTGGCAATTATTGGGGGGATGGAAAATTTTCGGAAAATTAAAATAAGAGTGCTGCAATTAAAGGTGGTAGGTGGGAAATAGATAGATTGAAAATAGAAAGTACAACTTATTCATATGCAATTCATCTTTGTAAACTATTTATTCTACTTCTGTACGCAGTTTGTAATTTTTTGCGCATTGCAGATAACTGATTCCAAGGGAACTGAGTACAGATTCTCTGATTGCAGTATAAGAGGGGTTGGAAAGAATTCGAGAATATTAACAATCGGGAGGGACGATTATTCGGTACTCGGTATTCTAGATTATAGAATAAATTCACATGCAGATGTTTGAGGAAGCACACAGAAACTATAAATTAGCTGATAGTCACCTGATATGTAATATTCTCCGCATACTTTATGCTTTGAAATCTCTTCCTCTGACCACGTTCTCCAGTCATCTCATCTAAGTGCTTGAATTCATTCTTTGCGATGTCTCCTTCCAATTGCTGTTCTCTTAGAAGGGATACTGTAAAATGGCAAATGCTTGTTTCTCCCTTCCCCGCTATTTGTGCAATAAACTGCTCAACAACTGTCTGGCATTTTGCTAAATTCAAATAAGATGGCCTTAGACTGCACTGAGTTTGTTGATGGAGGTCTTTTTTACCTGTTTGTGTGCGCGCGCATTGGTTGTAAACAACAACAATGAAAGGGGTCTATAGAGGCACTTCATCTTCAATTATTTCACACATACAGATCAATGGGAAAAAACAATCTAGTTCAGGTCAATCAAGGAACAGCAACTCAGGTTGTCATTTCATGCAAACATATTACTGAACTTCCATACAGAAAAAAGCTGTTACTGGAATGACCACATCCTTTTGTCTATTCATTGTTGAATAAAATTTGTTTTGTTAACTTGTGTCTTTGTGATGATTTATTTCCCCTAATTACACGTTCAGGATAAGTTCTACCAAACTGATGGTAGAAAATCACAAGATAGTGTTTTACAATAAGTTTTATCAATGCTGTGATTTGATCAACACATGGCATTGCAGTGAGTGTTCCTGAATTGATAAAAAAGTTCTTTTTTTCATTTCATGAAGGACAGCTGTTGTTATTTTAACATTGATTTCTTTTGAGGTACATTGCCAAATGCATAGCTCTGTTCTGGCAACTTTGTCTATACATTCAACCACCTTATAGACTGACCAAGATGGAACTAACAAATTTCCATAACCTTTGCATGAGAGAAGGGAAAGGTGGCTTTGGTAGCCATGATCACCTGAGCTGTTGGAGTTGTGGTATAGTGCCACTGCACATTCTGGACATTCTGCAGATGCTAGCATTTTCTTAATAATGTAGCCTGAAATGTAGTGAAGGACGTCAGACCTCCAAACATTCTTTGAAAGCAACATTTCTGATATTCGAGAGTCAACTTTATATTCTTCACTACTGTTATTGGTATTTGCAATATCAACACAATTTGCTGTGGATGGGGAAACAATTTTGTTTCTCAATAGCACTTGTCTCAAGGCATACTTGAATTGGAGTACAGTTGGATTATTGTTCCAGCCAAAGCGACTTCTAATTTTTGAGAAAAACATTTCAATTTGATCTTGAGAAAAACGATATGTCAAGATATATTCAAATGGTGTTTCTCTTCTTTCTAGTAACGCTTTGCTTATTTCCATGATTGAAAGAGCTTATATGGTAAACCCAAAAACAACTTTTTTCTTGGACCTTTGATAATTGGGATACCTGCAGTGTCCTTCAAGTATTTCAGAGTTTCAAACCCATCCGTTAGGTAACCTTCAAGTTCATAAACTTGTCAAAGTAATAGGCCTCTTTGTGTGTTTCACAAACCTACTTTTTGAATTTAGTATGTCAAATATATTGTTCGTCAGAAAAATTATCTCACTTATTGCCTTGCTCTCCTTAAATTCAGGTACTTGAAAATTTCGCAGAAATTTTATCGTTGCTGAAACAGAGTGGCTCAAAGTTAGGGCTGCAACACTCACTTTCATTTTATGATTTAGCAATTCAACATGTTTTGACTTTAGCTTATTGGCAAGATTTAGCACATCTTTTTGCTGTGTTTTATACAGAGCAAGAACATACTCCCATGCTGTTTTTTCTCCTCTAGGCGTACAAAAGATTTTACTATAAGCAAGGGCATTCCTTGCAAGCTTGAGCATATGACAGATATCTCAAATGACATGCACCTTCTCATTTGTCTTTGATGGGTGGGGAAAAGATGTTTCAAGCTTCTTGATGTTGCATCCTAACTTTTCAGCCATGCTAACACTCTGTGAGGCACCATCAAATATAACTGCAGAAACTTCTGCCCCCTTTTCTGTCAGCAAGTTGATAGCTTCATGTATCAACTGTTTCAAAATCTCGCCATTTAAATTGTTTCTTAGAAAGTATGCAATGGTGACATGCCATGGTTTCTAGAGGCCAAATACCATGAAAAGAAAGGCATCAGTGGCATTTGTGTCACTGGCTTCAGCTTTAATAGTGCAATAGTCTGTATTTCCAACAAATTTGGACTTTGTTTGTCCCATTGAAGTTGTGTTCTAATTGACATTTCATCTAGCATTAGTACACAATCTTTCTGGACTTCATACATCTTGCCCTCAACAAACTCAATTGACTTATTTAAGAATCTTATTGTTGCTGGATGTGGCAAATTCAAGGACTTTCTAACAAACTTATAGGCCCGTGGGCTATAAAAATGTAGTGAAATGGCAAACTCTTTGCTTTCCTGGGATTACCTGGAGCCAGATGATTTGTTGTAACTCCTTGCTTCATTTTTAAATAGTTCTGTAGCCATGTGACCTAAGTTATCATTCATTGATCTCTCATTCTCTTCAGACAATAGTTTCAACTTCTTTAGCTGCAACAGGAATCCCTTAATGGTTTTGTCCTTCCAAAAGTTTCTAGCCCTAAGTTTATTGATTGTTTTGTTTTTGTTCCTAATCATTTCCTCATAATTAGCTTTCATTTTTCCTTGTGACATAATCGATGCGCATTTGTGGTTCATTCGTGCTTGCTTTGGATCCAATGTAATAGGAATTTTTGGTGGAGAAGTAGACCTTTTCACTGGGGACCGCATCTTTGGACTCCTTTTTTTGAGATGCTCTGGAAAACTGAAAACTGATGGGACAGCATCTTTTTTCAAATATTTTTTCCCAAGAGATTCAGAGTTTGGCATGGAAGGAGGATAGCTGTAATCACTAGGAAGGAAGTGTCTCTCGCAAATTCGTTGTGATGCAGATGGATACCAGCTTTTGCAACGCATTGCAATAAGCCATTTGTCTAGCAAACTCTTATTCTGGAGTGGTAACCTATTATACAAATATTGAATCAGCAGTTAGTTTCGAGTTCATGGTTAATTTGAAATCAAGTGTTCATAATTGATTTGAAATCAGGTGTTTATGTATTTTTGAATTCTAGCTCCAACTGAAGATTTGTAACCAAATGTAGTTGACTTTGCCTAAACTAAGGGGCTCAAGGCCCTTTCGGGAACTTCTATCTGAATGTATGCCCAAGGCGTGTACTTAGTAACAAGAGCAATGTTTCAGCTAGCAATAATGATCTTATTTTGGGTAATGCAGAGAAATATTTTAGTTTTGGCCCCAGGTAGTTACTTTACATAGTATGTATGCAACTGGATGTCCGAAGTGGAACTTCATCATGAGGTTCATGGTCCTAGAAATCAGGCTAGCCTTTCTACTTAAAATGCACTTATTTCTTTGGTGACTTATTGCTAAGTTATCAACTCAGGTTTGCAAATTTTAGAAACACTTCAAGAATAACATTCTATCTTTTACTAGAAGGAATGTATGTCCGCTTCACAACCGGCCTACTTACTGGTGAAATGAAATGTTTTTCTGCCCTGGAAGCAACTCTTTCTTTGGAATCCAACGATTTTCGCAGCCAAATGCTGCACAAGAAATTACCATATTCAAGTTTTCACGCAAGTTCTTAGATCGATGCTTTCGATGTGTAGCGGCAGTTTGGGAAACCACAACACACTACTCCGAAGCACTATCAACTGTAATTTCCTGCAATTTTCTGCCAGCGTGTTGGTACCATTATGAATCTCCATGGTTATTACGCGTCATGTGATAAAGCACGCATTCTAGTCCTCCTATTTCTATGGGGGCACCGCATGCGCCGGAAAAATATTCTTTGATGCTTTTGCTTCTTATCCGCAAATTGCGTTGAACGTTGTACAGCCCTTCAAAAAATATTTTAGCTGCCACTCCCATTCTGTCAGCACAGTTCCATTTTAGGCTCTCACAGGTCTTATTTCAAAACCTTACGACAGGGTCTAGAGAAGGGGCAATCAAAATCCGGCCCTGAGCAAAATCTAGCACATGCTACCATCCAATCCGGCTCCAGTGCTAGAGGAATGAGTTCATGAATTTTTTATGTATTATGCTTTTTTTACGCTGTGCAGATATTTGTTTTACCTTTTGGATTTTTTAGTCTACCAATTTCACGTCTGCCACAAACTGATTAACATTAACGCTATCAAAATATGGGCCTTATATTGCCAGTATTTAGTTTTGGCAAAATGGTGTATAGTGATTTTAGCTCCAAAGTGCAAAAGGGTTGGAAACCCCTGGCCTAGAATAGGCCAGAATTCGAAAAACTGTGGAGTTGTAAATCGAAAATGTGGATCAGTATTTGGGATAGGGCATAGATATATTTTGATAGCTCAAGGCTAAAAACCATCTGATTCTCCAAGCAGTAATTAGTCAGCATCTAATTAGCAGGTAAGGCTAAAAAGGAGCAAACATGCAGAACAGTCTCCCCAGATTCACATTTTCCCGCAAATTCATTTATTGAAAGATTATATTAGCAGATCATTTATTATGCATTGGTACAAATCTGCATTAATTGAACTTCTGCGTCTGCCCCCTGCGACACAGCTGAGCTGTCTACAGGCCTGTGCCTAGGAAATTAAGAGGTATGCAGATAGACCATGGCTGCAAATGAAATGAGACCCTCACACAGGCTTGGCCTAGTAGTTACATTTCCTAAAAGATGCCATATGGTGCATTATTTGCTAGGTACTAGCGTCTTTCAAGCTCATTGAGATATTTCAAAGCATGACAGCACTCAATGTTTTTCCTGGAAATCTGGATCTTTAAAACTCTTGCACTTTTAACCCTGCACTGATAGCAGCCTAAGATCAATGCAAAATCCAATGCAAACAGAAATTGAAACAGTAGAATGGCAAAACTGCACGAATTCTTTTATCGAAGTAGTCTATCAGAATAAAAAAGTACAGCTGCAAGTACAAGTGAAGATTTAATTGAAAAACTTAGGTAAACCTTTAGGTACTCACATTAGTAGAAGAAAAACCAATAAGGTGATATGGCAAGTATTTGAGATTAGCATTGAATATTTATGAAGTTTGGTATACCATTCGTATAGTTTATAGTGATAATACACAAGCAGAGAGAACATTTATCCTAATCAGTGGTGGCCTGACACACTTTATGCTGGGGGCCCAGCTGCATAAGTGTCCCCCTGAAGCTTAAAATTTCTGAGAAATCGTAGGTGTGCCAGGTACTTTCGGACAAGTTGCAGACGCTTCCGAAAGGGACTAATGCCATTGACAGTGTACCATAACTGCTCAAGTAACCCCGATGAAAGGGTCTTTAGCTCCCAAAAGGGTTAGCAAGTTCCGACTGAAAGATCAGTGTCCTTTTCAGCCTCCTTCTATGTCTTCCCTGTCAGCAGTATTTGTGGTACCCTAATATGTGAGAAATTTAACAGTAATGCTAAGAAATATTCACATGCGCCCATCCCTTTTGACATTCAGTATATGCTACCACACATGAGCGTTTATAAAGAAGGGAGAGAAAGAGAGAAAAGGGTGCAATCCCAGAAAAAAATTGGAGCCACACCCTTAAAATCAAAGAGATGGCTACTTTAAAGATATACCCTTCAAAACCATGCATTGCATTTATTAGGGAATTCTTAAAAGTACAAGAGCTCTGTATTATACATGAACATTTAACAGAAGACAGAAAAAACAGAGACTCAACAGAAGAAATGCAAAGTCAATGGAGAAAAACTAAGTTTATAGGAAAAAAGGTAATCTACTATTGAAAAGTTGGCAATTAGTAGCTGCCCCTAAATCCTTGCATAATTTTTACATAGAGCTTAGTCTTTGCAGTAGCTGAAATTAAGCTCCAAAATCGCTAGAATATAATTAAAGGTTTAAACTTCAGCGAGATATAGATGTTTTTGCTATTGTAGCTTCTTTCTACAAAACAAGTTGTGAAGCTCATCCTGTATGTAGGCATTGCTCTTAGACCAATGTTTTTGTCTGCAATTAATGTTATTCAAGTTCAGGGCTAGGTGGTATCAATTTCTCTCAACAGAAAATAGCGACATAGACCGACTGCTATAATTTTTGGGGTGCGCAGCCCAACGTGACCTAATTTGCGCTCGTAAATAGCTTATCACTGTTTGATGTGGGAGTTTCTTTTGGTTCTAGTAAATTGTTGATAAATTTCTAGTTCACTGTCTTTTCTTCTTCGTCTTGCTGATGCCTCCTTCTATAGTTTTAGTAGCACTTTTCTGGACCTTCTTGAGAAAAGGCAGAACAATCTGCAGCAAATTTAGATAATTCTATAAAATGTACAATTAGTATCATTTTAAATACTCAATCTTTTACTCGATAGCTTAATACGTTGTTTATAAATATTAGCTTGCTTTTGATAAGGGCTTGAGAAGGTGCTTGCTTACTCTACTCAGGGTTCATACTGGAATTGGAAAGTTTTGGAAAGTTATGGAAATTGACACTGCCATTTTCCAGGGCCTAAACAGATTTGGAAATGGCAAAGGGAAAGTTTTGGATTCTTGTTTGGTAAAAGTCTTAAAATATCCTAAAATGGATATAACTTAGTGTCATATTAAACACCGTACATGCTTTGGAAAAAGTAGCCTGATAATAAATTGAAGGAGGGCCATGATGAAAGTCATAGTTGTTTTAATTTTCCATTTAAATTTATATATTAGACATTACAATTGATATTGAAAAATTCCTTAGAAGCTGAAAGACTCTATGAGTGACAGAATTACCATTCAAAGATCCTTTAACATTAACAAATCTTTTAGGTAATACAGTTCTTTAGTTAATCACCAGTTTAATGTGAAAGAAAAAGTGAGGGGTTTATATAACTTGAGTGGGGCGTATGGAAACAATATGGAGTAAATATAAAGAAAAAGCACACGGTATGTGAAGCTTAAACAGATCGAAAATGCTTGTATAAGGAGAAAAACATTGGCAAAGGGAATGTAGACAGGTAAATTGCCTATATACCAAACAAAAGGACAAAAGTGAAAAACAAGTAACCTATGGGGATTGCAAAAGGCCCAAGCGTATTGAAGAATTCTGCTGATTAGGCTTGGGACAATCTCTGAGAATTAGTCAGATCTCGTGAATAAGTACACCTAATTACTTACATTATCTAAAATACAAAAGTCCTCAATTGAAGCGCTATAGGAAGTGCTATGAACATGGTTTCTAATGGATGATTAAACATGGTATATGATATGTTTGTTCATTTACTATTTATTGTAGCATACATAATCTGCCAAAAATCATAAAATATAGCATTGAAAATAATCTTTTTCTATTCTGAAGGGGCTTCAAAAAGCGAACGAGCATTTCATTTCATTGTTTTGGAAATTTGGTCATTTGGCCTTGGACAAGTATTTTTTACGAATCTTTTGTATTGAAACTGATTTAATGCGCATTCTCATACCTTTGTCGGAGGCTAGCTAATGTCAATAAAGCAAATTTTGCGTTACTGAGTTAGATATAGAGATCATTTACAGTACTATTACATATTAAAGTACCTCTTTTATCTGCGATATGCACTGAATACCTTCTTCTGTGGGAATCAGAAATTAGAGTACAGACTATCGCGCTCCAACCATAAATTACTGTCCAACATAGAAACATTTTTGCTTTCCGGGTCTTGGCGCCTCCTTTCATGATTTGGCTACATTCAAAATCAGTCATTATCACCCATGTCAGGCCACCACTGATCCTAATATGCAAATATAAACTATAATTCAAGGAAGCAAATAGCAGCCGCAGCAGGAAATCAAATGTCAATAAAAGACGGAGATTCTTTGGCTTTGATACTCACTGACCATTTACCAGTTTTTGAATAAGTCCATGATGTCAGAATTATCTGCTACGGTATTGCTCTGCAAAAGATGTAAATCGTCTTCTTTTTGAATCATTTTCATTGAATAACAAAGAATATGGAAACCCTAAATGCATACATACATACCTATAAAAAGTCCACCATAAATCCATTTAAAGAGTCTCTTTTCATCTCAGGTTCTGAACACAATACGACTGGATTTTGAAACCTGTTTTACCTTTTTCTACAACCCAACTATCAGAAGTCCCTTGCAAAGTGTGAGATTTTTGCTCCCCTTCCTCGCAAGTATAGAGGCATCCCAACAGTACAGAACAATGAAAAGCTTTTCTTCCTTTAAGTGCAAATCATCAAAGCAGAGACTTTCGAGTAAAGTCGGCCCTATCTACTTTACAGTAGAGAGTAATTAAAAGTCAAGCCGGATTACCATGCAACAGTATATTTTGCCTTTGAACAAATGGAGCTTAAGATTTACAACATATGAGTGATCTGTTGACCAAATGCAACCTGGGTGAATAGTGTGTTACCTTCGCTCCCTGTTTCCTGGTTAACTAGTAGCTATTCCCATCTCCTAGTTCTTTCCCATTTTTCTAGTAAATTCAATTTCTTAACAGCTGGGAGGCCAGTTGTTGGATGATTGAAACTTCATAATAACATCATTAGACACGATGCAATAACTTTTTCCGAAAGAACTTCAGGAAGAAAAGTGTTGGCATGTCACTCTTTACTTTTAATGGAGCTTCTCTAATGAAGCACAAAGAATAGTAAACTAGAAGAAAACAAGCAGGGGTGCCGGAAGCATGGAGACAACGGGAGCAACTCCCTTCTTCCCTAATCATACGGGAGTAGCTGAGGCAGCAGGTCCCCTTGTCAAACTAGAAAGTGTAATGAATAGGAGATTAACCTAAAATTTTAATCTTTGATCACAAAAATATAGGCAATTCCTAATCAGCCACTTCTCTATCAGCATTCTATCAATGGTTCTATTTTGCCTCTTGAGCATTTCAATTACGTTCCTAAACTGAAATCGTCATCAAAGGGAGCCGGCGAGCAGCGGAAAGGCAATCATGCTTGAAAGAGTTTTGCAAGTAGCAAAAGCAGTCAATTCCAAGATGATGAATCAAGATTATGATGATTGCTTATGGATTTGATGAAATGAGCTAGTTCCTACCTACTCCTATCTGAAAAGGCGAAAACAATGTGTTCGGATAAATAATAAATATAGCTCTTTTCAAGAGGTTATATCTAGTGTGCCTCAAGGTTTTGTACTGGAGCCAATCCTTTTTAATTTTGAAATGAATGATTTATTTTTTTATCATAAAACAGGCAATACTCTATAATTACGTAGATGACAATACCTAGCCTACTTCTCCAAACTATGCCCCATCATGTGGATACTCTGGAAAAGGACACAGGAGTTGCCTTATCCTGGTTAAAGCAAAACGAGATGATTGCCAACCCTGAAAAATTCCGTGAAAAACTGCTTAGGAAAAATCAAACAAGTACTAGTGGAGAGGAAATTAACATTGATGGTGAAATAATCGACTCTGAGGAGACAGTAAAGCTTTTAGGCGTTACCCTTGATTACATACTTGATTTTGATCCTCATATTTCTAATTTTTGAAAAAAGCTGCAACACAGCTAAATGTTTTACAAAGATTAAAATCGTTCATTGGCTTTAAGGAGAAAATGTTCTTGTTCAAAGATTTATCCTTTCAAATTTCGAGTACTATTCTCTGGTCTGGTATTTTTCATCTTCTAAATCTCTTCAGAACATTGAACGATTTTTCTATAACGATCACACCAGTTCGTATAATGATTTGCTTTCAAAATCAGATAGATAAAATCAAATAAAATTGACACACACACACGCGCACGCGTACATACACAAACACATACGCATACACACACGCAGACACACGCACGCGCGCACACACATCGAGCAAATCAGAACTGAAGCATGGCCTTAGAAGCGTGTTGTAACGAATGGGTTCTTGTTATGATGGTTAGCAGTCAGTGATGTGTCGAGACACCTGTGAGGGAAGGCCTTTTGACCAATTAACCAACTATGTTGCTATAAAATAAAGAAAAAGGTCACAGAAAATACTGTAGCCAAACCTCTCACAGCATAGCTAACTTTTGACCAACTTTCTTAAAGTTTGAAACTAATGGGGGGCTCGATGCCGTCTCTACGCCCTCCATCGGCACATCACTATGAGCGGTCACCATTTGTGAAACAGTACTCTACGCCTAATGAAGAATTAATAGACAACACCTCTTGATGCTTTCTTTTATAATGCAAATCAAAGACTTACTGATATGAATTAAACTCTCATTGCATATGACATCAACTCAACGCTACAATACATGGTATGTTGATCACAATACAGCAGGGATAGATCCAGACCGCCTTACACGTCTTACGTAAAGGCATGTTTCCACTAAAATGAATGCACCGATTTGATGGAGATAATCTGAGATAATACATAGTAGTTTTAGATGTGGATCCCCCTCTGCTACCGTCGACCGAATCGGCTAATGGGGAAGTTCAAATGGTTGGAACTTTTCCATCGGTCGATAATCCTCTTCTACACACGCATCAACCTACGGACGTCTTGGCCGAATCGATGCATTTGTTTAAGTGGAAACCGGCCTTAAGACAGTCAAAATTGTGAGTCCACTACTGTGTAGCAATGACGTACATCCGTCATACTTGCTTTCGGTTTAGTAATTTTGAATAATGATCATGACCTCCCTATGATTCATAGTGATAGTGCTATAGCTAGAGATCAGTCATATTATCTGTGTCACGCTATACAACCTATCATTACATTTGGTGACAGAGGTACAGAGCTCTGCATGAAATCTGCCAAATCATGGGTGCACATGAATCTAGAACCACTGCCTATCACCCCAGTTTGATGGATTGGTTGAAAGACAAATTCATATCATCCAAGAATGCTATCAGCATTCGTTTTCCAGTATAGAGACTACTGGGATACTTAGGTGAATGTGATTGCCTATGCCTATAATACCAGTACCCATGATGCTACTGGCTGTGGTCCTTATGAGCTTGTATTTGGTCGTACCGCTCGCACTCCCAAAGAGATAGATCTAAACATACCCCTTAAAAATCCATGTAGTCAGTTTGAATATTCACAGTCAGTTCGCCACCCCTTCAGGTTCCTCAAGCAGTCAGCCCAGCAGAATCTCGTTGCTAGTAGATCTCAACAGAAAAGGTACCACGATTAGCATCTTAAGGAGTATTTACCGTTTTCAGTAGATAGTCCAGTGTGGCTTCGTCGCGCAAAACCCTGGAAATTCGGTAGAAGGTGGATTGCACCATTCAGGGTTATCTCTAGAAAAGGGGACAGTTATACCATATGCCCTTCTGAAGATAGAGATAGAGTTGTGCATCACAATAATTTAAAAGCTTGTGTACTTCCACCAGGCACTGGAGCTACGCACTATCCCATCCCTGAATCTTAGGACACAGCCATCACATTTGAAAATGACCCACCCAAGCAGAGATTGAAATGGAGGCCCAACCACTGGAACGGGCTCAGCCTGCTCCTCCTTTGAAGTTTGGAGATTTTGTTGCACACTAAAATAGAGGGGGAATGGTGTAGCAATGATGTATACCCGTCATGCTTCCTTCCTTTTTAGTAATTTTAAATAACGATAATGAGCTCCCTATGATTCATAATTATAGTGCTATAGCTAGAGATCAGAACTATTATCTGTGTGTGGCTCTGCCTAATTCACGCTACGCAACCTATCATTACAATTGTATGAAACATTCCCGCGATATTTGCCTACTTAATTTCCACTATTGTGTTTATGTTCCTTTAGTTGCCGTGAAGGCGGCCATGGTCTCCCAAATAAAGGGGCTGATTGTGTAGGGTTGAAATCTATTGTGCCTTAAAAGATTTTTGTGGTGTACGTGTCACGTATTGCTTTACATTGCTCTGCAACAATCGGAAGGCGCTGGAAAATAATTGTAAGGCGCTCTGAAGCAACGGTAAGGCGCTATGATGCCATTCTGCTTCATCTCAAACTTTAAAAAAAATTATTCGGTACCTTCTGAAGTGCAAAAGGTGTTCTAAACAATAGGGGGAGAAGTGATTTTAGAAATGTCAAATGTTCTGTGGTGCTAGACAACAATAGTAAGGCACCAGAAAACTATGGTAATGAGCACTGACAACAATCGCAAGGCGCTCTGATGCTATTGTGCTGCATTTGATTCTTTACACAATTGCTCGGTATATTGTGATATCAATATGAAAATGTTGCTCTAAATGATAGGAGAGAGAATTGATTTTAGAAATGTGAAATATCGTTCAGGGCTTATTGCATGGCACTCGGCAACGATGGTAAGGCGCTCTAGTGCCATTGTACAACACAAGCAAATCATTTAGAACATAGATCATTTTTCTTTTATCCAGAAGTTGGAATCCCACGAGGTCTATCAGCTATTCATTGTTGAAAAAATATACATAAATATTTTTTTGCTCCTGTAAACAAATTCAACGTAGTAAGAAGCATGCTTGTGCCTTTGCCAGCTCTCTCCACATGTATAATTTACATACTTGCGAGGAAAAATTTTTAAGCTATAAAAACAAACAAGTTGCAGCCAGGATAGAGAAGCGACTAATACCAGAAACACGTTATTTAGGATTTTTGACCCAATGTAAGTAAATTTTTCTTCATTGATGTATTCCCCCCGCCATGTATGTTCCAGTTCAGCAATGTACATTTTAACATTACTGCAAAGTGTTTCTGGTTGCACTAGACCAGTGTTTCTCAGCTATTTTTTGCAAGCCCCCCAAATAGGGAAGGAAAATACTTCACACCCCCACTCGCTACAAAAAAGACCATAATCTAAAAAATGCACAAGTATACCAATTCTTTAAGGAGGGGTATGCCCAATTTTTGAGGTACGTTGCATTAGATGCTGATCTTGTACCCTGGTTTACTTATCTACAAAGAAACTCATCTACAAATAAACTTCCTCTTGTCCATCCCCCAATGCCACTTTTAGATTTCTATGACCTCACTTCCTTTCCTTTTCGTTTCTGCTGACAGCGTCCTGTTACAACCACACCCTATTCTGTCGCGCCCTTGTGAAGCAGTCAGTTTCTGCTGGATCCGTCCCTGCAATACAGGTTGACAGGACAACACATTTGCCGGAATGGGTCTTTACTACCATAATTGGACCCCACAGGAGCACAAGATTGAAAGATGCAACATGATAATTAAAGTAACAATGAAATACAACAAAGCATGGCTAAAGCATTAAATTCAATTCGTTACAATGTTGCTTTGAGCTTCAGCTGCCAAAACGGCTTGCACTGGACAGATCCGTGGATACTGGGGGGGAGGGTGGGAGTATTTCTCCAATAATTCCCATTGGTTGTATGTAGAAGTTTTGTAAGCTACAATCTGAAATCTTCATATATGGTTTACAGGGATCCTGGAGGTTTTGAGCGACGTAGATCTTAAATCTTTTTGAGTCCAGGCACGGTATTTTGTACGAATTCAAATGGGATCTTGGCTGCACAGTTGGAAGCTGGCACTTTAGTTTGCTTGCCTACAGCAAAGTTAATGTGGATAAATATTCTGGCGTAGAGTGCCTCTTCCTTGAAAAACTAGCAGGCCCGTATACAGCTGAATTGGATTGGGAGGGGGGTTTAGAAAATGAAAGTCTGGAAGCTTGCCCCCAGAAAAATTTTCAAGTTAACGCCCTCTAGAACATTGGAAAAAGCCCTTTTGCAGACTGGAATCTAGCATTCTTTATCATTGATCTTCATGCTAAGATGGAGAAACTGGCTCTTTGGCCTATTTTTATCAAATTTGAAGATTTAAAACGAAAAATGAAAATGCTGAACCGATCCTTTTTCTCTTTCTAACTACTTGCATGTACACCAAAAATAGAAGCAAAACAATCACCTACCAGTACATCGATGAAAATACATTTCTTACTCCACATTTCCGGCATAGGCTACATTGAATGCACTCAAACGGAACACTGCTTTATTTCCTAAAAGTATAGCAATCTGCAGAAACAGAAATTCTTCCAACGTGCCAAGATTGAAACATGGCTCGGAGTTTGTTGCACTAAAGCAATTAGGATGCTTGCATGCCACATATCTGGCTTGTGATGCTCCTAGATTCTAGATTGGATTTCAGGAGCAGAACAACGTTTGGAATAGGAGCCATGATTGACCTGTTTCCTTATTCCTTCAACAACACTATTACTTTCAAGGCATATTCGATGCAAGCCAGTTTGATTACGAGACGTCCATTACCACGTATACGCTTTGGCACTCTACTAGTGTCATCTTCAGGAAAGTGAAGGGAAAACCTAAATTGATGGTTAAATACTAACATATACAGAAGAAACCATGGCCAACCATAATTAAAACTAGTAACAGGGCATATATGGAAGATAAACATGGGAGGGATGGTGAATATAAATAAATGAGAAAATACGATGAATACCAAACAGGTAACATCAAGATTGTGTAGAATATGGTTTACAGGGATCCTGGAGTTTTTGAGCGACGTCGATCTTAAATCCTTTTTGAGTCCAGGCACGGGATTAGAATAACGCTACAACTCAAGATTGGGTAGAATTCAACTGTTAAATGATTAAAAGGTACAGTGTAGAGTTCTCCTATATACAACCTCGTAGAATAGAATAATTGGGAAGGGAGCAATACCTCCACCTGCCCCCCAGTGCTTACGGGCCTGCAAACTAGCATGAAGTTGCTTGCTTCCACCCTTAGCTTATCTACATGCAACAGTGAAAGGAAAAATTGACATAGCCTCTTCTTTCTTTACTTTAAATCTTCAAAATTTGATAAGGAATGAGGAAGCAGCTTCTCACTTTCAGCATGAAGATCAATGATGAAAGCAAGTACACTTTGTTTTACAAAAGGACTTTTTCAGACGATTTAGAGGAAGACTTCTCAAAACGTTTTCTCGAGGGCAAGCCCCCAATCCCATTTTCAGCCATTATAGCTATGAAAAGAATAATTAGGCTCCAATATTTTGATCACTTGGAGCAAATCTGTGACACGTAAGAAATTCTTATCTATGTCCCCTCTCCCAATCCAGTGCCGCTTCAGCAGTTTATGGGCCTACATTATTTGCTAGAAGCTTTAACAAAAGGTTAATCCAGCTTGGGTAAGCATCAACTTTGCAAAAAGTAGGCACTGCCCCCTTCCTGTAAATTAAATCATTGTTAGAAAAGGAGGCCTGCAAAGCAGATACTTGAGCTATATGCACTATGGTAGCATGATCCTTTCACCAGCAGCTCCAAAGCACAGTTTCCCATGCTTCGGAGGTAGTATACTTCTCTTATTTTTATACAATATTTCCAAAAATATTCAAAAACAACGTTTTCAACCCATCTCCGAACCCTAGTTTTGAAAATTCTCTCCAGACGCATCCATGGTGGGCCCTAGAATTGACACGAGATACGTATGAAATGCTCTACCTATCTCAAGATAAGTCTCTTAATCTCCATTGCTTATAAGTAGCTAGGAAACATTGCTTAGAAAATTGGAATGAATATTAATCGGTAGCTACAGAAGCAGCCTATTCAACTGCTAAAATCTCAATTTTCAAAGTGCCCTTTTTCGGGAGCTTGCCCTTGCCGCTCACAATTTCTTGCGGTGCCCCTGATTGAAAGAGTTTTCGTATTATCAAATGCAGTTTGGGGATATCATAAAATTAATTAGAAATTTTATACAGCACAGTTTATAGTGAAAATGATACTATGACTAGATTAATTTTAATAAGGAGCCGATTGGCTCAACATTTCTTTTCGCATTGAAAGAATATATAGTGCAAATGGAAACCATTTGGAAACACAGAAAGTTTTGACTAAAACATCTGTTTATTAAAGATAGTAATTGTATCAGTAGCTCTCCATAGCCTAAAATCTTGTATTGTTTTGGAAGCAAGAATTACTAACTATGAAAACAAATACTACATAGTATTACACTGGTTGACAGATTTTCCCACCTTTGATCATCATAAATCTAAATATACTGTTCCAAATGGATTTTCTATGCTGATTTCAGATATGTGGTCAGGTTTTCACTTAAATATTACACTTTTGGAATACAGACGATCCCTTATTTCATCGAGAGCAAACAAATTTGTATGAAACATCAATACAAAATCAGTATCTCAAACAATTTAACTGTTTGATTTATACAAATTTTTGGTAGATAAAACATAATCTTGTGGAAGAATCAGCTATTGTATTGTGATTCCAGGATTTTATGATCTGAGCCATTTAAAACCATTTTTGCTTAGAAAAAAAGTATAAAATTTTTTTGTGTCTTGTCCTAATGTAGAATCCTCTTTTCCTTTAGTAATTTCATTTTGAACGTTCTCTGTTTTACATTCAATATATTTAACAGAAGATGAAAAAACGCAGCATAATAATGAACTTTATAACCAATGTTTAGGGAGCGGTCAGAAAGTATCTGCCAGAGGGGCGGGTAGAGGAAACTTCATTAAAACAGAAAAACTTTCGCATCCCATCCTTTGATTGGTAACTTCTTATATACCATAAACCCTCCATAAATCCTTATGAAATTTTCACACCCATCAATTTGTAACATAATTTTTAGCAATGAATACTTACTTGTCTTTAAATAGTCATATCTGGAAGCTCTCACAGTTTGAAATATTATCTCGCTTCTTTCTTTTGCACATGGATTATCTGCTTTAATTTTAGAATCATCAGTAATCTGTTCACTATCAGACATGTTTGCATCAAATAGAGCAAAATCATCATAAATGTCATTGGAAGAGATGCTACAATTGTAATCTTGCTCGTCTTCATATCCTTCAGAATCTATTACAACAAGTAGACTTTAATAACTTTGTTCCACTAACTACCACAAAAAGGCAGGCTTTATCACTTGCAACATCAGCATCTGGTGAGTCTGATCTTGGCCTACATGTATCTATTCATGCTAACAGGGGCACATCTAAGGCACTCCCATTGGAGGTGTCGGACATAGTTGCCCGATAAAGGGGCGTTGCCCATCAACTTTGAAAGGGCGCATCATGCGTAAAAGTAATCAAGACCAGTTCCTACCACAGTAAATTTTACAGGTGCAGTTTAGTTTAAAAGACGAGTGTGGTCAAAAGTAGGATTTATGTGGTGTGCAGGAGTGAAAGTCTTAGGCGACACCTTGTCTACAGGTCCAAATTGTATCCCAAAAAGATTATATTTTAGCGTTATCTAAGCACTTAATCTAGATACTATCTTACGGAATCTCTCTTGAAAGTTGGTAGATGAGGAAATCTACATCTCTGTAGCAAAGACATTCCCATGAAGAGAAAAGGAGTGGGTCTGGGGGCTGTACTCCCAGAAGCAATTTTTACACCACGCCCTATACTTTGACTTAGAATGCACCTCCCGAGTCGTACTACTGCAAGTAGATATGCCCTATTTTGGAAGGACTCAGCAAGTAGATATTCCTTACTTAAAAACAGTAGATTCATTCCCTTAGTGCAATTGCACAGTTTAAGTTTACAACTACACAAAATGTGACGAGTAAACACTAATTTTAGGCATTGCATAGGACCTCCGGAGAAAGACAAGAATTGAAGGATAAATATCTACATGCCAAGCACTCAGAATTGCCAAAGCCAAACAAATTTCCAGACAAATGACTAATTTTTTATTGTTGGGAGTGCTTCACCCTCATACCCCCAGGAGTTTTACACCTGCATACTAAGCATAATGACATGTTAATTGCTTAATCAGTGAATAGCAATACCAGCAGTGATGAAGAAAGCAGTAGGGTGTGAAAGTAGGGGTCAGATGTGAAGCCTTTTAAAAGTTTTATAACTACGCCTTTTGAATGCAAGAAAAACCATTTTTGAGAATCAAATACATTCCATCTCAGAAAGGATGGAGTTTTTATTGCATGGCGTGACTGATAGGGATTAAAGTTTAGAGCTGACGTGTTTCTTGTATCAAATTTGTTTCTTGAGATAACATTGCGTGGTGTTCTAATACATTGAGTTTGAAAGTGCTTCTTGGAAAAAGCAGCTGGATTATAAAGTTTAATAAAAGATTCACGATGAAAAACATAACTGAGAGTTCTTTTCTTCTATTTAATGCGACATTTCCAGAGTTCTAGATGACATACAAATTTTAAAGACAACCATTGAATATTTAAGACATAACCGTTGAAGCTGACATATCGTTCCAAGACACAATCAGGAAAGACTGTACCAAGAAACTACCGGACGTTTCGAGACGACGTGTATCAGCATCAGCTGTTAAATAGATAGGCAGTTGGGGGTTACATAAACAGATAGGAAAAACAAGTGGGAAAAACAAGTGGAAAATCAAAGGAAAACAGAGGGAACCACGAGGAGATAATGGAAGGGGAGAATGAATACCAGGTAAATGCCTAAATATGGAAATATGTATCAAACCGAGGAAAGAACTAGTAACATTCCTAAATAAGGGAAAATATACCATCCAAACCAGGAAACTATGGTAAACAGGTTAGATCTACACAGGTAAAGAATACGTGACTACGAACCCTAGGAGACTAAAATAGACAAAGGGGAATCGAGTAACTTAAGTGTGGGGCGATCTCTAAGAATAAGGAGGCTCTTGTGTATCAGTAAATAAAGTTCATTGATAGTTTTATCATTAGCAGAAAAGTTGTCTAAGGAGGCACTATGACCAGTGTCGTTAAAATGATCCCTAATGGTTGAAGAGACACCTTTTATGCTGTTACCCTTTTCACTACTTACTACGGCAAAACACAAAGCCATTTTATTGTGCGGTGTAGAGAGCATTTAAGGATTAAAAAAAGGGTAACATCATAAAAGGTGTCTCCTCAGCCATTTGGGATTATATTAACGACATTGGTCATAGCGCCTCCTTATACAACTTTTGTATTATTGATAAAACTGTCAATGAACTTGTTTGGATAGCACATTTTCCCTTATTTGGGAATGTTACTAGTTATTTTCTCGGTTTGATACATATTTCCACATTTAGGCATTTACTTGGTATTCAATTCTCCCCTTCGATCATCTCCTCTTGATTCCCTTAATTTTCCCGTGATTTCCTATTTGTTTTTCCCACTTCCATTTCCTATCTGTCTATATAGCCCCCAACTGCCTATCTGTGTAACAGCTTAAGATGATACAAGTCATCTCAAAACGTTCGGTAGTTTCTTGGCAAAGTCTTTCTTGATTGTAAATGTCAAGAGAAGAGCCACGATGAAAAACATCTATTCCTCTTTATTTACTTCGAAATTCCATTAATTTGACATACACACCAAAATTAGGACTTAGCCAATAGACATACACTGTTTAATGCAGACTTAGCCAACGGACATAAACAGTGTTAAAACGTTTCGAAACATCATGTCTCATCCTCAGTTAATATAAAAGTGCCAGTGGGAGGTTTATATATGAAATTAGGGAAACACGACAATAGGGAAAAAACAAGTGAGAAATCAAGAAAAGTAGACTCACGGGGAGACCATAAATGGAAATAAACCTAACTGGGGAATACCACCAACCAGCGAAAAACACTATTATTGCCTAAATAAGGAAAAATGAACTATCACAACAAGGGAGCTATGGAAACAGGCTATTATATAAGTAAAGAATACGTGACTAAGAGCCTTAGGGAACTAATATAAACAAAGTTGGAATTGAGTAGCTCTGAAAATTAAGTGTGGGACGATCTCTAAGAATAATAAGACTTCCATGTACTGGTACATCAAGTTCGCTGTTGGTTCTACCTATAATACAAAAGTTGTCTAAGGAGGCACTGTGAACAGTGTCTTTTATATGATCTCTAATGGCTGACGAGGCGCCTTGTACACTGTTACGTTTTTCATTAATCCCTAACTGCTCTCTATAGCGAAAAATGAAATGGCGTGATGTTTTGCCATAGTGAGTAGCCTGGCAGCTATTACACATAAACTTGTAAACAACAGAGGAGCAAACGTGACTAGGGACACGATCTTTAGAGAGAAAAGGCTACCAATAGGCTTATTAGCTCGAAAACCAGCTTAAGGTCAACATGGGGGTAACTTTTACCAAGAAATTTAGTAAGTCCTTTCTTGAGGTGTATACTATAGACACCTAGGTAGGGAAGAAAAAGAAATATAGGGAGTTGAGGGACGTT
Organism: Cassiopea andromeda; assembly: GCA_018155075.1. Classification (NCBI taxonomy): domain Eukaryota; kingdom Metazoa; phylum Cnidaria; class Scyphozoa; order Rhizostomeae; family Cassiopeidae; genus Cassiopea; species Cassiopea andromeda. Next base: position 123,684 of record WIPJ01002184.1, read on the forward strand.
ACTGGGCTTTATATTCGGAATTCTCAACAATCTTGTCGAGCCCTAAGAAACACTGATAGAGATTTGAAGTTGCCACTAAAAAGAACTAATAATGGGCAAAAAGGATATTCTTTCAGAGGAGCAAAATCATGGAATAGTCTCTCAGCTGGGGCTAAATGTGCACCATCTCTGGCATCTTTTAAAACTTATTTGTAAATAGTTGTTTTATATCTCTAGTTACATACACTTTTTAGTTTAGACCTTTTTAAAAACATGTACTTTTTTTTTTCTTGTAAGATTTTATCATTTACTTTGTAAATAGACGGCCCCTTGTAAAACAGCTTAGCTGAATGGGCCACCGTCTTTAAAGAATTGAAATAATAATAATTATTATTATTATTATATCAGCTACATATTGTTTGTTAAGAAACCTTTTAATAATCCGATCAATAAGTTGTGATGGAAAACGATTTTGTTGGAGAAACCGTTTGATGTTACATATTTGACTGTGAAAGGCCATGTGACGAACAAATTTGGAAAGCACGATAGATAAGAACAGAAATGAGATTAATTTTATACTGAACCGGTGAAAGACTATCAAAATGAGTGTATAAACCAGTGAAGGCTTTCCTCCGATATAAGTTAGTAACGGAACTATTTTAAACATGTGTAACCAGGATATCAAGAAATGGTAAGGAGGTGTCTTCTTCAAGCTCATATGTAAATTTAATATTAGGATGTTGGCGATTCAAATAATTAAGAAAACATTCAACTTGAGTACGATTTTCAAAAATGCAAAAGTATCATCCACAAATCTACGATAAAATATAGGCTCATAATTGGATGGACAGTTAGAAAGAAACTGTCCATATTCAAGAGTACACATAAACCGTGTATATCTATTGGCTAAGTTCTAATTTTGGTATGTATGTCGAAATAATGGAATGTCGAAGTAAATAAAGAGGAAAAGATGTTTTTCGTCGCGGCTCTTCTCTTGAAATTTATAATACAGCTGCGATTCCCAAGAAATCTATCTTGATTGTATCTTGAAACGATCAGCTTCAACGTTTATGTCTTAAAAACTCAATGGTTGTCTTTAAAATTTGTATGTCATCTTGAACTCTGGAAATGTCGCATTAGATAGAAAGAAAAGAACTCTCAGTTATGGTTTGCGTGGTGGCTCTTCTACTGACATTGAATCTTAGTTTCTCATACCCATCAATAACATTAAATTTTTGCTAGGCACCATTAACAAACTTAATGTGAGAAAAGATATATTTTCATAGCCCCCATCTATTTCCTCCATCCCTTCTGTTAGGAACATTATGACCGCTCCCATAAATTGTTCTCACACACAACGACTTATAAAGCAAAAAATTCAGAAAAGCTCATTAGCATAACTCAGCACTAGCGACATTCATTTATATCATTGAAAGTGTGTCAAATATTATAGTGTGAAATTTCTGCAAATTATACTCTTCATGTATGCGATTATAGACTCAAGAAGTGATCTGTCTCTATTCCAGCATATTGGATATCGAGTTTCCATGGTCTTTATGCCTTGATGTAAACTTTCACCTTACTCATTGCTTACTGCCCTGAGATTCGTTGGAAAAAGGAAAAGTAAGAATGCAAGGAGTGGATTTTACTGCGCTCAGTATCTTACATCCACACAGATTTCAATGAAATTTTTAACACAACCCTGGTATTTTCAATCATTTCGACTTCCCAGAAAGTTTGTACAAAACCACTTAAATCAAAGTATGCAAAACATCTCAACTAAAGAAGTTAAAAATAGTTTTGTATGGGTTTTCGTAAAGCATGGATTCTTCTGTATCTCAAAAACCAGACGTGCTAGAGAAAAACTAAATACATAGCCAAAATCAGCATGAAAAATGCCCTATGAATTGGTTATTGAGATTTCTATTACCAGATGGCTACAAGGTCAAAGGAAGAAGCAAATCACTGCAATTGATTTAGAACCGTATTGAAGTTGGAAAGATTGTAAATTTTTTGGAAGTAGTCATAAAAAGAAAGCTACAATGGTCTGGTCATTTCGCTAGACAGAGTGGCTATTGCTAAATATAGACTATATATGAGAGTGTATGGTTGATGGTGAAAGGAACAGATGTTGATAGAAAAGGAGCAAATGTAGTTCAGAGAAAAGCTGGATAACATACATCACTGTATGGTTGGGGATGAAGGTGGTGGAGCTGGCAAAACTGCTCGAAAGAGAGAAGCATGGTAGCCTATTATTGAGCGAAGCACTGTGGTGCCGACACTAACTGATAGTCAAGAGGCTATGATAAGGATGATGATGTGATGATCATGATAATGATCATGATGATGATTCAATCACCTCTGAAATCAACCACTTTTTAAACAAATTACTGGAGATAAACTGACCCCAGGGTCAGTCCTAAACCCCCTTCGGGATGAGATGATAATAAAACGAGACAAGAAGATTAATATGTTGATGTGATGGTGATGGCGATGATGATGATGATGATGACTACAAACTGTTGCATTACTTTAGGGATGGTTTTGGTCGATACTCATGGAAACGCAAGGCCTTTCCGTACCAAATTCTTGCGGTTCCACAAAGAACTATCCCATGGAAACGCTGCCTTAAATTTGCATCATTTGCGATTGTAGTTTGATATTACTAAATGAAGCTCTAAATATTAAATTAGTTTGTAAATACTTTTAGAAGGAGGCATAAAATTGATAAAAGAGTTAGAACCCGCTTCAAAAAACTATCAACTTAGCTTTGCTCGACCTCTTTCTCCCACTTAATCACGAAATTTTGGAGTTTTTTTATGTTCTTAATTAGTTGAAAAGTTCCCATATGAAAATCATTGTTGAATCAAAATAGTGATAATTACCTTGTTAGTATATTGCTTGTTCACATGGAGTGCTGCATCTGTGGGAATTTCTCTTGTGCTTCTTCCTTTCTCATTCATTGACTTGCTATCAGCTAACGCAGAGGTAATGTTTGAAGAAGTGTTCCTTCGATCAGCCTTACTATTGTGCTGTGGTGAAGTACTGTAGTGTATTCCACTACTTTCAGCACGCTTCCGATGAGCTTCTTCTGCTGCCTCAAGAATTTCATCAAAATCTAATGATTTTCTATTTGGATATATTTTTTCAGTCTTTTCTGTGAAATTGCTTTCTATGAAGATGAGTTGTCCTGTAGCTGTCTTAGACTGAGGTGCAAATGTAGGGCTCAAGAACGATTGTTGTGATCCTTTTTCAGCTAGAGAGGAAACTCTTATTATATCAATAATGCATTTCTACAGGAGTCAATATTTGTCAGTATTAATTAGCGCTCTTTTCTATGCTAAAAAAACAACCAATTCAAGTAGCATTTGTCTCAAGCTTTTTCCAAATATCTTTCTGAAGGTATTGGAAAACAAGTAATTCCAATAAATGACTACAGCATAAGTAAACTTTTACAAAAGAGCGTGTTTAAAGTACATTTATATAATCAAGCTAAAGACATTTTTGCTTCATATTTTTATGCTGAAGCTTTTGTACTTGCATTGCGATAAAATTGAAATCAAATTTGCAAGTCTAGCCCGTAGCGTCGAATGGTAGTTATGCTTTAAGGCAATTGTTTGTGGTGCTCAAACACAAATTTTCTGCTAGTCATATTTCAACAAATAAATCCCCACGTAAGCCTTGCTTTGATAATTAGCATTCTCCTAACCCATAGTGTTTGAGGAGCTACAATGTCTTCTTCCATCCCCTGACCTGTATGGGACGGCAATGTTACTGAAAAATACTTACGTATTTCAAAAAGTGAAATAAATGTAATAATCAATGAACAGGGGATAGCAAAAGGGGAAGATAACGAAATTTTGTGGCAAATTTGCTTGAAAGTCGACTTCTTTGACAAACACGAAGAGAAAAAGCCTTCTTTACTTTAGTTCAAAAAGGTTGTATTCTAAAATGAAACTATGTTGAGAACTTTAGAGCTAAAATTTGCAATATGACAGGGCATTCTATTTCAAATCGTCCAGACCACAAGACATTTAACTCTGAGATTTTTTCAACTTTATACCAGCCAGAGGCCACCAGTCAGTACTATAAAAGCCAATTTCCAGTGAGAGAAAAACGATATTTTCGAGCGAACAATTTCTCGATAAATATATTTTGCAAGTCAATTTCCTTTCGGTGAAATTTCTCTGCGACATCTCTTCGTGAAAGAATTCATTTGCCTCTTGAATTCATCATGCAAGGATATTAGGATCTTGTTCGCTTTGGATTGACAATAAAAACAGAGAAAACATAAAACATGGCCCTGGGATCACATACTATTATAGGCATAGCAGTCTTCTAAGGAAAGTGCAACTCCATGACCCTGCTACACTCTGCATTTATCTACATTCTGGCTCTCCACTTCACTTTGACAAATTACTGAAGGTGAAGACCTTTTATAATTATCGTAGTTGCATTTTCCGTTACATTGAATGAAGGATTTCGTGTTGCCACTTCTATTTAGGCCATTTCGCTGTTTCAGTTTACGTCACAAACTCTGGAATGTGTCAGCCACTGGTCAGTGGTATCACCTTGCCTAGCCGATACAGATTCTGATTGGTCTTCGAAAGACTTTCACAAGTGAAATGAGAAAAAAGTTGAACTGGAGTCAACTTTTCTCGCTGAGAAATTTTTTCACTTAAATTCTTAGCGAATTTTCACTGTGCGTGCCTGTGACGCAATTTGCTCGAACTTTGTCGCCTTTTGCTGCGTTTCTTCTCATTGGAAATTGGCCTCAAGAGAGAATACTAATTTGTTTGGCAGACACATACGTAATGTGTGCGTAACGTGCATTAAGAATTGCTGTTCAGTTCACTTGCCTCACACCAAACCAATATTCTTATGGTTTTCAGAAGTAGTTGGCATTTCTGTTGCGTTTATGCTGAGCTCACAAAGGTGCTAGAGGCATGGGAGTGGCAGATACATATTAACAGTGTTTCTATCTTCATAGCTGTGATATGAAACTTAATATACAAGCAGAATGTCATTAGCAAGGGGTGTTCTACAATATGTACCATCTTCAACTCAAAGTAGACTTACATTACAGATAGTTGAATTATATGATTTGGAGTTGCATGGCTCTTTTATCAAGAGCCTTGGCATACAGTCTTTGTTATTCAGATTGTACCAAATTTAAATTCTGTGTCAAAGAATAGTTCCAACATAGCATTTCCCAACTATCTGGAGACCTCAGATTTGAAAATTTTCCTACAGGATCAACCATGTTCGGGCCTTGAGTAGAGACTGTGTACGAGAGAATGATTAATGTGTGGAACGTTTTGAGCAACTACCCTTGCATCAAAATCCTTTATATTTTCCCAGTATTACATGCACATTCTATTTGAAAGGCTAGATATCTAGAACTTTTATAGTTAATGTGCAATAAATGATGCCTAAATAGCATTCTCCGGGTCCAGCCATGGTGGGCCCCTGAGTAAAGGATGTGTATATGAGAATGTCTAATGCATCGGACAGTTTGGGTAAGGACCCTTGAATCAAAGCCCTAAACATTTTCCAGATATTACAAAAATAGTCTACCCTTTAATTCAGTCGTTGTAAAATCATTCCCAAGGCCTAAAAACATTGCATTCTTGTATCTTGAACATGCATAGCTTCTCAATCTTTTGAGTTGCTATTCCCTACGGAGCCGGTTTAGCTCCATCTAAAAAGGTGGTAGCTAAATGGACTTGACCCCTAGCTACACACAGCTCATTACGTTACTGATGCCAGTTGTAGGTCTTGTTGAGATAAGATAACCATTAAAACATGAATGTCTTACCATAGCCTTTCTTGAGTTGTGACATATAAAAGCTACATCCATATCAGAAAGTCTCTAGAGCATTAGGGATCTTGAACGATTCCAAACATATATTCAAATGTGAAACCGTGATGACCTATGAACGAGCATCACAGAACCCCACTTCAGATGTTGCTTCTCAGTTTGGGGTGTTGCGGGAAAACTGAAATTGAGAGACTACAAAAACTACAAAATCGAGCAGCTCGCATCGTAACTAATAGTATCTATATGCCTCAAGCGTGCCCGTAATGCGACGCTTGGGTAAGGAAACCATTGATGATCTTATCAATCAGGAAATTAAAACTATACCATTTACATCTGTCAATAATTTTAGTACCTCAATGTTTGATCGACATCTTCACAAGAAACTCGCATTCTTCGTCCCACTACCTTAGAAACACTGAATCTGATGTACAGATGCCAAAAAAAAAAGCTTCAAGTATACAGAAATGTTTCTCGAATTGGGATGCTACAGTTTGGAATATTCTACCGAGGCATGCAAAACTTCCATAAGTCGTTTTTAAATCTTATGCAATATTTAATTAGTTTATTACTTGAGTTTTCTTTTTTTAGTTTGTATACTTTCTAAATGTAATGTTTAACAATTGTAAATATGCTTTTGTAATATTTTACTTTTTAACTTGACCACTTGTAAACGAGAGTCCCCTTGAAAATCAGCTACGGCTGAAAGGCTACCTCTTTGTATTTTTATTTTTACAAAAGAAAAATGAAATGAATCATCACTCCAATAAAAAGTTCACTTTACATTTTTGTCCATAGCTTTCCACCTGGTCGACCTTTTCCCTCAAAAGCTACACAGATATGTTGCCCTTATCGAAAAATATACAAATTACTATTATTACTCCTCAGAATTATTCAACTGAAAGTTATTCAACGTTTCTTATCGTCAGTAGAAGTCCATGTGGCTAGATATATTGGACAAAGACTTTTTCCCAGTTTTTGTAATGTCAACGTTTAATTGAAAAAAATAAGGTATTGGTTCTCTTTTACCTTATTTCTCCGCCCGTAAGTCCAGGGCTTTTCTGTGTTCTTAAGATGCTTTTGGTGGGCCTATCTTGGGGGGGGCTTATCCACGGGGGGGGGCTTACATTAGGTGCAGAAAAATGCTCAGTGAGAAAAAGATCCAAACTGCTCAGTTTGCTAGGTTAAGCAGTGAGAGAAGTAGTATCTTTGACAACAATCTCAATAATAACTACGTATGATCAGTTCTTGCAAAAAAATACTGTTTTGGTCCTCTTCGTCATTAGTTTCACGGTCAGTTTCACTCTCATTATCACTCTTTTCAGTCTCAAAATCCAGGTGGAGGCATTGAGATATTTGTATCTATACACTCTGTGGTACAAACTGCATAAAATGAAAGTTACAGATATAATAGGAAAGGTACAATACTATTCTCGAATTTTCTTTCTGCTTCGATCTAAGAAAGATTCCTATGTAGCCTATTTGCGGGAGGGGCTTATACGTGAAATAGGGCCCTTATATACGAGCAACTTTTCTTTGACTAAAGCAGTGGGGTGTAAGTAGAGAACTTGTGAATTCCGGAGCGCCAGCCTAACATTCCTCTTAAAACTTTGCCAATAATTATGATTCCTGATGACAGATTTGTGAATCGATTTACGCGGGATGTAGAATAAATGCACTTTTATTCATAACTGACATTCAACGCGGCAATAATGTACTCTTTTGTGCTTAATTGTAGAGTGCTCGAATTAGCTGGGGGGATATTTTTCTAGATTTGCATAAAGGGGAGGGTTGATGATCCCACCAGATGGTGTTAAGAGAACATTGAATGGAGTGGTAGACAGTGTTCGACCTTACAAGGATTGCGAAGTGTTTGATGGGGAGTTGAGGATGAAAATGGCCGTGAACACTCTGATGAGAATGATGATACCCAAATTTTGCTAAAATGGAGGGGGAGGTTACTATAGAATGCTATGAAGGGTGAAAAATTTCAAAAAGTGCGATATGACCCCACTACAATTAAGTACAAAAGAGTATTTCATGAACTTATATCGTAAACTTGGGACGAATGCTAAACGGACTTCAAATTGAATATGTAAGTGAAGAAGGCTAAGAGGTGGTCGAGGAATCTAGAAGTTTGTACCAGTCACAGTTCATCAGACATATGTTGCAAGAACTAAACTCCATAGGGTCTTCAAGTCTTTGTTTATCTGAGCAGTTTTAAAAAGCAATGACCAGAAAATGAAAAGTAGAGCCGTTGCACCAAACTTTTGGCTTTACTCCTTGCAATTTTTGTAATAGTTTCTCACAAAAATGACGCATATGAATCTACTCCTCCTACTATCGTTACGTAATTTTTGAATGACACCTGTACACGTCAATAATAAGACCTGCCAATAAGTTTGCACCATCTTTTCTTAAGAGTTACATCTGCTTCATACACGATATTTATATGGTATTGTATTTAACTATTCAGCAAAAATTTCCTTGAAAACACAAAAGTTTCAATTAACTACGGTTTAAAACAGCTTGTAAAACGAGATCGAGGTTGATAAATAAATACCCCTACTACACCTAGCAATTCAGGATAGCGCGTACCTTAATAGAGATGACTAGAGAAGAAAGCAAAAAGTACCTTAAGGGATACTAGAGAGCGGATCTTCGGTGTTGTTCATCCTTACGTGCTCATAAGTTAAGTAAAGTGCTGAAAAAATACTATGGGCCAAAAAGGTGGGCTTATCTGCGGAAGGCTTATAAACCTGGGGCTTATAGGCAAAGAAAACCGGTATATTGTTCATGTTTCTCCCTCTTATCTATCTATTTCAGAAACTCTGATTCTCAGAGGGGGCTCGAGACCATGTGAGCAACTTTTTGATATGAAGCTGAGGACTGAGCTGCTTTCGTACTATAAGCTTCTAAACAAGATTTCTAGCTATATACAATTTTCCCAATGCTTCATCAACAATGAAAGAGTTGCATGAATGACTACCACGCCGTGATTTTGATTGTCTTATTTCATGGATTGCTCTGTATTTGTTTGAAAGTTTACTTGTCCGAAATAGTAAAACAATTTCCGAAAATATTTTCAACGAACTTTTTATCCGAAATTTTTTCCGCCGAAAGCTTTTGTTCTTAATATATTCTCTAACACTCTCATGAGTTGAGCTTCCTCTGCTCTTATCTGCCCCTCAGCAGAAACTCTTCGTATTCATTATTTCTTTTCTGTTGTATGTAACTGTAAAAAGCTTTCTTTCCAGAAATCCTGCCCAAGTTCATCATGAGAAATAGGCTATAAGCAGATCAGCAAAACAGCTTAAAGGGCTTTAAAAATTGAAATTGGGGTTCAAAATGAATAAGCCCTCAAGATAATGAGAATATACCATCTCCATTGGAGCTCATATGCAACGGAAGACGATCTTTCACCCCAAGGATTTGCAAATTCCCGCATAAGACAACTGTAACCAAAGACAAACTCGAATGAGAATATTTCTGTTAGTTATTCGATAGGAACTATCGCATAATGAAGGCGTAAGAGAAGGTAGATACATTAAAAGGATAATTACGTAAAACGAAGTAAGTTCGGGGGATCTTCCGACATTTTCCCCTTCCTATATATGAAGAGTGGTGTAGTGTAGTGTGTTAGGAGTAGTACCTTTGTAAACCTGTCAGCCGCACATTTTCCAATGTGGATAGGAGCACTGGTCTCCAACTACTACATAATTCTCACTTATGGCTCCAAGAAGTCGGTAATGCACACCGGCAGCCACACCACGGTACCTCACCTCGGCTGGTGAGCAAAACTAAGTAGAGGGTAGCAGCAATCTTTAAATGGTTGTTGTATAGGGGACGTCACCCCTTAAGTGCATGGAGACTGGAGTGGTGGAAGAGGCGGAGGAATCATCAAATGATCGACGGCTCTGAAAGCATGACAGCAAGATGAGTGGCACATCAAGGGCATTATCATGACGAAGATGAGACATGGCCAGCCACCATGGAAGGGATTAGGGCCCCACCATGTACTCTCCTATAGTCAGTCATGAATCAAAGAAATAACGATAATAAAAGTAATAAGGAAGGTGAAATCGGGACCCCTGCGATGACACTGGATTTGGGCTACAGGGAAGAAGATGTTGAATTCTTGGTGCGTACGACAACAGATGAAGGCAAGGACTCAAACCCTCATGGGAGGTCATTACCTGAAAGAGTTGCTCTGAAAACTAGGAATAGACTCTTACGCATTGGTACATGGAATGTCAGAACACTATACCAAGCTGAAAAATTAAATAATGCTTTAAAGGAAATGGATAGCATGAAATTGGACTTGCTAGGAATATCAGAATGCAAATGGATAGATAGCGGGACCTTAGTGAAGGACGATCACATCATGATATATTCTGGAGGAAAGGAGAACAAGAATGGAGTAGGAATCATAATGAGAAAGGAATTAGCAAGATCTTTAATAGGGTATTGGGCAATCTCTGAAAGATTGATAATGATAAAGCTCCAAGGAAAACGTTTTAATATAAGTATTATCCAGATTTATGCTCCAACACAAGATTATGAAGAAGAAGAAATAGAGTTATTCTATGATGACGTACTCTGTGTTATGGGAGATTTAAATGGCAAAGTAGGTAAGGAAAGAACTACTAATATAACTGGTCAATATAGTTTGGGAACACGGGATAAACGTGGAGAAAGATTGATAGAATTTTGTCAGCAAAACAAATTAATTATAACGAACACCTATTTTAAACAACACCCAAGAAAATTATATACATGGAAGAGCCCAGATAGAGAAACCAGAAATCAAATAGATTATATATTAATAAATAAAAAATTCAGGAACTGTGTGAAACAAGCAAAAACTTATCCGGGATCAGGTATAAATTCAGATTACAATCCAGTAGTAGTAAAGATGAAGATTCAACTAAAGAAACTAAACAATACAAATAGAAAGCAACAATTGGATTTCAGTTTACTTAAGAATAACTCATATGCAGCTAGATACAACATTGAAATAAGAAATAGATTTGATGCTCTTCACATAGAAGAACTTGAACAGCAGCTTCACGAAGAAGAACATATTGAAGACATTTGGCGTAAAGTAAAAGAGAGTATTGTAACAACAACAAAAGGACTTCTCCCTTTAAGAACAAAAAAGAATAAGCAAACATGGATGACTGATGATATTCTAAGCAAGATGGACGAACGAAAAGCTCATAAACATGTTGATAGAGACAAGTATAACAAGTTAAACAAAGAAATAATTAATTACTGCATAAAGGCAAAAGAAATTTGGTTCAATAAGCAATGTGAAGAAATATAAGAACTAGAGAAACACCATAATTCGAAAGAAATGCATGCTAAAGTCAAATAACTATGGCCAAATAAAAAGTATAACAACAGCAATCGATGCATAATGGATAAAGAGGGAAATCTCCTCTTTGAGGAGGAAGATGTCGCTAATAGATGGAAAGAGTATATTACGGAATTATATGATGATAATAGAGCTGAAATGCCTAAATTTGCAATGAAGACTGGATACAACATGTTGCAAGAAGAAGTACAGAAGGCCATAACTTCACTGAAAAATGGTAAAGCAACCGGCTCAGATGAAATATCAACTGAAATGTTAAAAGCTCTATATGGCTGCAATGTAAAAGCAATAGCAAAGCTTTGTAATATAATATATAACACAGGGTATATACCAACTGAACTAGAGAAATCAATTTTCATAACAATTCCCAAAAAAGCAAAAGCACAGGACCGCACAGAATTTAGAACTACCAGCCTTATGAGCCACGTCACCAAAATCCTACTGAAGATCATACAAAAACGCATAGCAAATAAAAAATAAATCGATCAAGAATGTAGTAATCTGCAGAGTGGGTTCAGACCAGGAATAGGTACCAGAGAAGGAATATTTAATTTACGAACACTTCTAGAAAGAGCAATAGACGTACAGCAGGACGTGCATATATGCTTTATTGACTATGCGAAAGCCTTCGATCGAGTTAACCATACCAAGCTAATAGAATGTTTGAAAGAAATAGGAGTGGACGAAAAAGATCTACAAATTATCATCAAAATGTACTGGGAATAGACCGCAGTGGTAAGAACTAAGACTGGAATTTCATCAGTATTTAAAATAAAGAAAGGTGTAAGACAAGGTTGTGTACTCTCACCAAACCTCTACAATTTGTATACAGAAAAGATATTGAGAAAAGATATAGAGAAATTGAAGGCATGCCAGGTGTAGTTATTGGAGGAGTAAACATGATACTGGGCTTTTAGCACTTGATTCTGGAAAATTACAAGTCCTCATAAATACAGTAAATGAAAAAGGAAAAGAATATGGGATGAGCATTAATATAAAGAAGACTAAAGTGATCGTTGTAACTAAGAAAGAAGTCACACTGAATGCTAAAATAACAATAGAAAGGAGAGCAATAGAGCAAGTTAAGAAATTTATATACCTTGGACATTTAATAACAGACAATGGGATATGTAATAGTGAAATAAAAAGACGAATAGAAATAGCAAGGGGAGCTTTTAACAACATCTCAAAAGTCATAACATCAACAAAAATAAGTACATCAACCAGATTGAGACTAATAAAATGTTATGTGTGGTCAACACTTTCTTATGGTGCAGAAGCCTGGACAATATCAAAAACACTTGCTGGAAGAATAAATGCCTTTGAAATGTGGACGTATAGAAAAATGCTAAGACTTCCATACACTAAACATAAAACCAATGAAGAAGTTCTAGACATGTTAAGTACAGAAAAGCAATTATTGTCTAACATTGTCAAACGAAAATGTCAATATTTTGGTCACCTAATCAGACAGAATGAGTTACAACGTCAGCTGCTTGAAGGAAAGATCAATGGCAAGCGCAGCAGAGGAAGACCAAGAATTACATGGATGGACAACATAAAGAAGTGGACTGGAAAATCATATGGAAATTTGATACGAATAGCAGAAGACCGTGAAAAGTTTAGATTCATGACAGTCAACGTGCTAAAAGCATTGGACACACTATGATGATGATGTATGAAGAGAAGACCAAGGAATTGGATCTTCGAAATGGCTCATTGTTCTTTCTCTTCGAGGGTAGCGTTTACAGTGAAGAAATTTGAGGAAATGCTTATCATGCACTGCATGACCAACACTATTCTCTAGTATTAAGTTTATTTAGAAATCCTATCAGCAAAATTTTCTACAAAACAGTCTACTGCACAATAATCAGGCTAATAACACAAATTCGTTTAATTTTGTCTCTACTGATGACTTTATTTGACCCAGGATGCTGGGAGCTAGAGGTGAATACGTTTTGCATTCCATCAGTAATAACAGATGAAAGTTATGACAACATAACAAAATAGAGTGCTTTTATTGAGCAAATCTATAGCTAAACACCAATCAAAGCCCGGAACATCACCCCCGGACAAGTGATCTCATGCACTTTGCAGTATAGCGTGATGTTATTTTTGAACGAATGCACTGGTTACTACTCGTAAAATTTGATCTGGTCTAGCTATAATCGAGTAGTTATGCCAACTATATTACTTATGATGGCTCAGCTAGGTGCACAAGAAATTATTGCAAATAGATATGTTGGAAATTGATCCATAAATCATTCTTGGCGAGAGTTGATCGTTCACCAGAATCGCACCCAACCGAAGGTTGACATGAGAGGCCATGGAAGAACGTTTCGTCAACTGCCAGTTTCAGTGCTTTGAGAAAAAGATTGGTTGCGTGGAAGTGAAGTAAGTCCAAGTTGATTTTGCTGGCCATGCTTGCTTCTTAAGCCTGGAGTCTCTTCTACATGGATCATATTAGGCATAAAAAACACGCAAGGTTTCCTCTCAGATCGCCAGAAGCACGAGTAAGCCAAGTCTCACATTGAGGCATGCAAAATGTTGAACACCTTCGACGTATCGGAGAGGTTACACGTTATTCTCAAGAGCAAGAAGAGAGAAGATTGAGCGCATTGCTGAAGAAGTAAGACAGAATAGAGCTACATTAAGAAGTGGTCTGAAGCTGGGCTCTGTTTATGCAAGCAAGAGCTATCATTTAGAAGGCAAGGATGGCTCGAGTGCTATCTTAAATAAAGGAAACAACAGGGAGCTTATTATTCATGGAAGGGTGGAAGATTTACGGAAAGGGGTTGAAGGGGGTGGGAAATTTACTGGGGTATTAGCTGATATCCAGAAAGAAGTTAGCTTCTGCGCACAAAGACTTATTAAAAGAGCTACAGAATGAAAGTCTGTTGCATTCCTTGATTTTAGATAATTACATAGAAAACCCAAGAAAGCTTTATTTTATTTTCAGAATAAAGTTTGTAGTAGAGCTAATATGTATGCTGATCACACTTCCTTTGCATCAATCATTTAAAGAAGCTGCAGTTGCTCCCTTAATTTTCAAGATATACAGTAGCTCCTTTCATATGGATACCACTTGTCATTGAAATTGAGAGGGAGATTAAATCAAGCTTGTTGATGCTAGATTGGAAGGGGTAGCTTAAAGGAATCTTGGAGGAAAGAGGGAGGTAAGATATTCCATAGATTGTTAGTGCTTGGAAACAATGATAATTTACATCATAGATTTTGTGGCTTAGATAGAGCAAGTTGGGGAGGGTGATGTTGTAAAAGGCTTCTTGTATTTGCAATTTCCATAGACATCCCTAAATAAATGGAAAAGTCAGCAAGCAGAGGAATTGTCATTGCTTTGTTAGAAACCAAAGGAATTTATTCAGGTGGCTTACCCCCAATTCCTTCATTGTCATGGAATTTGTGGGGCTCCTCAAGCTTAAATGGAAACTCAAGCAAGAGGCAAACTCCTGACATCGGTCTTGAGCTTAACTCAATATCCTATATTGAGAACTAATTTGCCTAAGCAATGTATAATTTGAATTCTAAGCTGTCTCAGTAATAGATGACAATCAGACATACTTGTTTTGAACAACGTTGTATTCTGCATACGTGATCATATTTACGCATGCACAAAGTATTTTGCATGCCCAACTCTTCAGAGCTTCAATAGTCCCCAAATGTCCTGGACACTTAAGGTATCTTTATTCTGCACTCAACACCTGTCTCCTTCCTCCCCCTAAACAATGTTGGTTTACGAGAGAATTATATACGGGAATGAAAATTATTCACGTGCAAAATAATGCCAAGTGTCTCAGAAACAACAACATTGTTGCAAGGGGAATGGGGGTGCGTGCAAGGCGTATTGACTTAAATTCTGAGAGTACTATATTGTTTCGCAATTTTTGCAAGTGTCCCAGGGACTGTTGGCGACTATTTTAGCTTCGTTACTGAGCATCTATAGTTTATTGCAGGGAGTTCATTTTTCACGTCATCTTCTTGAGTTTCATTCTCAAAATTTGAACTCACACTTTCATAGGAACCATCACTACACAAGCAGATACTATCAACGCGATTACGCTCTTCCCTATGTGTTGTTTCAAGGTCCTCAGCTAATTTTACATTAGGGCTATTTGAATCCTCGTCTTCCCTGTCCTTAATTGCAGTCAATCGGTCATTGTGGACTACCTTGTTATCGTGAGTTTTGAGTTTTGTCCTTGATTGTCTCGAAATTTACTCCTTTTGGTAAGTTTTGATCATGTTCTTAACACCCTCCTAGGTTCAATTTATTTGTTCTCAAATATTGTATTCTTATTTTAATATATGTTATTGAGAGTCACTTGAAAATCAGCACCGCTGAATGGCCAACCTCCTAAAATATTTGAAACCAAATGAAATGGGTCGTTTTTGGGCTATGATTGAATAAGGCATCCAGGGAAAGAAGTGGGGATCTTCCAAACATGACGTTATAAAAATGAGAAAGAAATGTTCATACCCATGGCAGTCTCTTTCCATAAAGGCAATAGCAAAACTATAAATTCCACGGGAGCATTTGGGATTGCCATGGAGAGGAGAGTTGCTTTAGGTGGGGCAGTATTAATCTTTGTCTGTTGGTAGATGAGATACGTAGAGACAACATCTTGCAAGATGCATACATGTTTCGTAAGAAAAGAACGATTCTTTAGTAACGCATAAGTCTTATCAACTCCAAAATGTACTGTATCATGAATTTCCGACAAAAAAAAATATTCGTAAGGATAAGGTTTGGTAAGGATGTCATTTTGAATTCGGAGTTGGTTGAGAATATGTTTGCATCACCCTTCTCTGATGCACTGATGACGAATGAATTTGCTAACTCGGTTTTCTATGGGGTCCTCTGCTTGCTCTGTCTGTTATTGAGTCATGAATGTCGCACGATCTATGGTGGTAGTATAAATTGTGTCGTCAAAAGGATCAACGGGTTGGGGAGAAACTGTAGGTTCAGTTTGAGAAAACAGATCAGCCTTCACATTATCGCTTCTTTTTATGCATCTTACAGAGTAACTTTATTCCTCCAACTCTGCTATCAATCGAGCAAACTTTCCTGTGGGGTCTCTTCTCTTTCGCAAAGGAACAAGGGAGTTACAATCAGAGTTCAGTACAAATGAAGTGCATACAAGGTATAAATGCCAATGACGGATAGGTAAAACGAGGGCAGAGGCTTCTTTTGGAATAGACGTTCATTCGAACTGGGAGCCTTTGAATGCCGTAGAAAAGTATGCAACTGGGTACGGTGTTATCATAAGACAATTGAGGAGATACTCTACCTGCAGAATAGTAAATAGCATCCACTTCTACTACAATTTGGGTGCCCAGCTTAGGAAATGCCAATACTGGCCGAGACTGGAGTTGTTGTTTCAAGATTTGAACGGCTAATTCACAGTTATTAGTCAATAGGTAAGGCACATTATCACATGTCGGTTTATTGAGCGGCTGGCTAATTGTTGCAAAATCACGAATAAAATTACGGTAAAATCCTACCATGGCTAAAAAAGTGTTTGATCTCCTTTTTCAACTTAGGAGTAATCAGTTGATTTATAGTGGCAGTTAAACGATCTTGTGGCTTGATGCCATCTGGTGAAAATTCAAAATTTAGAAAATGACTTGATTGGTAGCAAACGTGCCTATACCTACAATCCCTCACTATGGCAATTACAAACATCAACAAAACAAAGATTACGAAATTACTAAAATCAGCACGCTAATAATATACCAATACGAACTATATCAAACGTCAAGTGATGGGATTAACATACTAGCAAGTAACAAAATATTAAAAATTATGTACCGAGAATAGTAGAGTGACAAAAGAACCTGTTATAGCCCATGAGCATATCATTACGTGATCTCTAATATGTCCCTGTCCGCATTTATGACAAACGTATATAGTGAGAAATTCCTGTGCATCTGCGGACTCTGAGGCCATTAGATTTAGATGAAAGGTGTAGATTGCTAACCCGCGCACGACAACTTCACCAGACCTCCCATATTTTCAGACAGCCGAGATTTCGCTAATCCACAAAGGGTACTGTTGTAGTGCCTCGAAGCTCTCCGTTTTTCTGATAATCTGAATAAAACAGCATGCAACTGCAGAGATTGCCTTATAATCTGTCTTCAACCCAAGCCAAACGATACACTTAATTGAAATTGAACTGAGTAACTGCCGGGCCCCCATGTCAATACGAAAAGCGAGATGACAAACTATTGCGCAAGAAATCTAGCCAAAATTATGGCATCGTTGTCAACTATGAGAATGTGCATTTAAATCACCATGAGATTGTTAGCCCTCCAGAATTTTCATTGTCGGTGAATGCAAATTGGGCCTATTTCTCACATGCAAACTAAGAAGGAACGTCCATTTACTACAGTCCTCCATTTGAACCAGAATTAGAGGCGCTTTCCAAGCTGAAACTGAGGATCGTATGATATCATTGGTCAAAATTTCTGTTACTTGTGCTGCTACATAATGTTCCCAAGCAGTGGAGATTCGAAATGGCTTTTGATAGACAGGAAGTGCATCCTCTGATTACTTTTCAATGCTCAAACAATTTTGTGCGTCTAGGTTTCTTAAGATTGAATGCAAAAATATCTTGGAATTCAGAGATTAAGTGCTCTTCCTGTCGGACAATTTATCCCCGAATGTTAGGTTTTCAAAGTCTAATTTTTCATCCATATTAGGATTGCTAATCTCCAACGTGCTACTGATAGGTTGCAATGTACCCAGCTAAGAATGGGCTTTAAGGTTAATATCCTTTGCTGTGACGGTTAGGACAGATATTGGAAAAAGTCCATCAATATTTGGAATCACTCTTGTTCGATTGACATACAGGCCTCGTACTCAAGGAGCAATATTCGGTTCAAAATGACCCAAACAGCGAAATTGATCCTAGCTTGATATTATTGTGGGTGAAATCGAATGTAACTGTGTTGAAATTGCACATGAAGTCTCCTCAAGTAGGGTATTTGAGAACTTAAACGAATCCAGTACTTGAAACTGCAGTCTTTATACTTGGGAACCCATTAGTTGAAGTTCTGTAACAACTGAAACCAGTATTTTCATCTTTTCTCTCGATAAATTTAGCAATGATACTTCCGACGGGCGCAAGACACTATTTTCCACACCCATTCTACGAACCGTGCCTAAATTTATGATTGATACCGCTGACTCTGTGTCCAATAGAGCATGAGCACTAAAATTATTCAACAAAACAGCAACAGTCACGTTATGAGGGTCACTAATACTGTGTACCCCCTTAGTTTCCGGCTAGGCATTAGAATTTGGGGCATTGAGAATTCCAGTTATCGTGCCCATGCTGGCTACATGCATGGCAAAATCTTGAGGGGCAATTTCAGACAAAATGGCTAGGGATCTGACA
The DNA here is from genome assembly GCA_018155075.1 of Cassiopea andromeda. Lineage (NCBI taxonomy): Eukaryota > Metazoa > Cnidaria > Scyphozoa > Rhizostomeae > Cassiopeidae > Cassiopea > Cassiopea andromeda. The sequence continues at coordinate 142,270 of WIPJ01002184.1, forward strand.
TACCCTACACTTCTGATCACTAGGCTCTCTGAGAGCCTCCCGCCAGTCTTCTTTTGACGGTAATTGCCTCTCTGGCCTTGGCGAAATGTTGATGAGATTGAAATGAAAACCTCCCTACAAAAGTAACATTGCCCCCTGCTTCCAATGTCAGACTGGAATTAACCTTTCAAGGACCTTGTTATCAACGGTACCAGGTGGTAGATGAGCTTGCCTCATCGTCCCAGGAAGTACCACCACTCTATCTATTGGTGCCTTTAGTGACTTTGTCTCTTTCAGCACTAGGATAGAGATTCCAGGTCTTTTGGTTGGTAAGGTTACTGTGATTAGTCACAATGGGAAGCTGCTGGGCTTATTTGATCCCTTGCTATGCCTGAGGGTACCATTGGAAAAGGTGGACTGCAGGCCTGCTGCCAGATAGTATAGAGGTTTTTCTCCTCTTTCTTCCCAAATGGTGGTGTTTGTGCATATATCCACTCTGATGTACAAAGTTCTTGTCTACCTCAATGTGACCTCGTTAATCCTGGTTTTCAACTCATCTGGATGAAAATTTCCCTACCTCACACTTCAAAATTCATTTTCACCCTATACCGCTCACCTAACTCAACTAACCATGAACTTCTATTTGACGATCTATCCAAGACAATAGACACAATTACTCTTCAATCTACATGCTCTGAAATCACAGTCCTTGGTGATTTCAATGTCTACAATCCGAACTGGCTTACACACTCTCCACATATCACTAGCTCTGCTAGTCGTGATGCAGAGGCTTTTGCCATTGTGAATGACCTGCCACAAATGATATCAGAACCCATACGCATCCCTGACGCTCAGGGGACAAAGCTAATACACTCAATCTGTTTCTTACATCAAACCCAGACATTTACTCTAACGCTTTTCTAGATTCTCCTCTTGGTAGCTCTGACCACGGCCTCATCACATTATAGCATAACTTTGTCTCCCAACAGGATAGATCTTCCTCTTTGCAAAAATTTTTCCACTATAGCAAAGCTGACTGGACTGGGACTCTCTTCCAAACTTTTCACTGCTTATCCCTGGTATTCTGGCTTGTCTAACGATCCTTCCTCTTTTGCCGCCTTCATCACTAATGCAATTCAACATGGTATGGATCTTTTTATTCCATCTTCCTATAAACCTGACAAAAAGTCATCTCCAAAGTGGTTCACTTCACAATGTGCAAAAGCTGTCAAACACAAAAACCACCGCTTTAAACATGGAAACTACACCAAACTCCACATTCAAGAGCTTTATTTGTACAAGCTTGTATCCTATCATCCAAAACAATCAATCATGCCAAATCCTCTTTTGTCAAACGCATCAACTATAAAATTGCTTCATGTCAAACAGGATCTCGCTCCTTCTGGTCCTTAGCCAAAGTTGTTTTTTAGAGGTGGAAAAGAAGAATGTCAAAAGTTTTATGAGACAACTTTGGCTAAGGACCAGATGGACTAAGCTAAACTTTTCACATCAACCTTTGCTTCCAATTCCACTCTTGATGACCAAGATTTCCAACCTCCTCTTTACCCCACATCCACCATCACAATGTCCGCTATTAAGTTCTCTACACGCAAAGTCCTGAAAGTCCTTCTTCAGCTCAACGCCTCCAAATCTAGTGGACCTGATGGTATACCTGCTATAGTTCTAAAGTTCTGTGCCCCTGAACTCGCCCCTGTTCTCAACAGGCTTTTCCAACTTTATAACAATCTTGGTATTTTCCCTTCCTCTTGGAAACTCGCCCAAATTTTCAGTATCCCCAAAAAAGGTGATAAATGTGACCCTTCAAACTATCACTTCTCTCATCTCTAAGACTATGGGGACCATTATCACCAAACGACTGCTTGCTTTCCTTGAAACAAACAGCCCTCTTTCTGATCATAACTATGGATTTCGACAAGCCAGATCTACTGGTGACCTTCTAGACTATGTTGTTCATGCTTGGCCCTCTGCTCTAGAATCCTATGGAGAGAGTAGAGTCATCTCTCTTGATATTTCCAAGGCCTTTGATCGCGTTTGGCACAACGGCCTTCTTGCTAAATTGCCAATGTTTGGTCTTCACCACACCCTCATTAAATTGATTTCTAGCTTTCTATCTGATAGGTCAATTGCAATTAGGGTTGATGGCTACCTCTCTAATCCTCATTCTATCAAATCAGGTGTACTTCACGGCTCTGTTATCCTATTCACAAATGACCTGCTTTCCTCTACATCTTCCAGTATTTTCTCCTTTGCTGATGACACTTATTTACGTTCATCTTTTTCATCCAATCTTCAACACCTTGCCTATTCAAATATTTCACCATATCGTAACACTTCAGCCTCACTTCTCACCAATGACTTTACAAATGTAGAGAAGTGGGGGTAGTGACAACCTTGTTAAGTTCAATGAAGAAAAGACAAAACAGGTTGTCGTATCACGTAAACATCACCAAGATTTCCCCCCTGTTTTCGTGAACGGCCATAAACTGGACATTTCATCTTCAATCACTCAACTTGGTCTCTCTATTTCATCTAATCTCACTTGGAAACCCCATGTCAATTCCATAGCAAAGCATGCATCTCAGCAACTTGGCTTCCTTTCTAGAGCCCGTGGTTTTTTCTCACCTTCTCAACCGCTAACTATATACTAATCCCAGATTCATCCTTCTCTGGAGTACTGCTCTCATGTCTGGAGTGGTGCTCCTAAATCTTCTCTCCATCTTCTTGACGGAGCCAAGTCTAAAGCTATCCGTCTCATCAACAATCCAAACCTCACTAATTCTCTACAGTCTCTCCCATCGTCGTCTTGTTGCAGATCTTTCCATTTTCTACCGCTATTTTCACGGACATTGCTCTCAGGAAATCAAGAATATTATTCCTGATCCAGTGAGGCATGTTTGAACCACCAGAAGCTCTACCTATTCACACCCTTTCCAAGTTACACTACCTAATCCACGAACTCTATCTCACAAATCATCTTCATTCCCAGAACTTCTCAACTGTAGAACTCATTGCCACCCACTACTTTCCCTGAATCCTACCATTTGTCATCTTTTAAATCTAGCATCAACAAACTTGATCTTGTCTCCCTTTCCACTTAAACTTTCCCTCATTTTCTCAGTTTTTCCTTTGTTGAGGCTTTGTTATAGGCCCTATGGCCTTTCCCCGTCATTACTTACTAGAAAAAACACGGTATCTAATCCTTGAGCGGATAATTGTATTTCGGGGGTCACGCTGTTGATGAACGAGGTAGGGACGGCTTCTATGGTATGCGAGCGGATTCCAACTAATTCGAGGTGATGTGTTTCATCAGCTAAGTTATTCAAATAACATGCTGAAAATTTCTCTACCGACTGTAAAGCAATTTTCATATCTGCAAGTAAACCCTGTACGAAATAGTCTATAGCAATCGTCTCACAATCTTTCCTAGCAAATGTAGGATATTCAAGTTGAACTAGTTCCAACAGTTTATAAGCAAATGTTATAGCTCACTCACCTGACCTTCTATGACGTCCTGTCAACTCAGGAATGGCCCCTTCGCGATTTACCTGTCCTCTTTCGAATTCTTTTAGCAATTCTGCATTTATGTTCCCAAAGTTGTCTGTGTCTAAATGGGTATAGACATTCAACGCTTGGCCTGCCAATCTACTGGCTAAATTTTCGGTTGACTTCTCTCCAGAGTAGCCTTTCGGGGCCGAATAAAGCTTAACTTTCGTTAAAAATTCTCTCACGTTTCCTACACAGTTGAACTGTACGACATGTGGCGAAAATAGAATTTGCTTTTTAGTATCACTGGAAAAATTGATTTGGCTGCAATGTTGACCATAGTGGATGGACACTGTGGCCAAGCTATATTCTCAAGCAAGTATTGAATTAATCCTTCGTACATAAAGGAGTGCAAAAAAGTGGGTAATATTGCCAAATATTTATTGATGGAAGGAGCACTACAATAAATTTCTTCATGAAAGTTCAGGTGCAAGTGTAGAAAACCCAATCAAGAATTCATGCACATTTGGTAACTGAAAATGTAGAACCAGAGTAAGAAAAATCAGCGGAATTGGAATAAAAGGGTATCAAAGGCGACCAAGTTGCGCTAAAGCTAATGGTTTTGTCTGATAGAAGAAAGGAGAATCCTCAATTGCGCCTCAGAATTGAGGAAATTTTAGTGCATCATATGTTGGGAATGAAGGCTCATCAATAGCTAGACTCAATTCAGGGGTTAACCTACCCTGGCAAAGCATGCCCATGAAGAGCGTTGTGAAAAAAGGATGTATTTATATCCTTAGCAGTGGCAGAACTAATTCAACACTAACACCTAAGAGAACTATGTATGACATCGGAAGTATGCATTTTCTTGGATTTTCTATATTGCATGCACAGCAATATTTTTCAATGCAGGCCAAAACATTTATAAATTTCAAATGGAATATAAAAAAGGTTTTAATGCAGCATTAAAAGCCAATATTTTTCTTGTAGAGTTTACTACAAAAATAAGATTTCTTGGCTATAGTGATATCATCTGAAATGTTTTTTGTATAGTAATTGTCAGAAAACATGACATTTCATGCAAATGAATATTTCAAACAATTTTTGTCAGACAGCTTGTGAACCCGAAAGTTTTGCACTTGCTTAATGTATGCATAAGCAAACGCACTCACCAGTTCGGAATAGACGTTCCTCCAGCTAATACATTTTTTGCAAAAATATATACCAAGCCATTCTTATTTCAACCATCACCTACATATCAATTTTGAACCTAGGTGGCATTTTTCCAGCCGGGAACTAGTACTTACATCCATAGATGATTCCTTGAATAGAGAGAATCTGCCACCAGACCCACTGAAAACATAGCTGAAAGACGCACTAACAATTATTACATGGAGAGAGGACAATAGAAAGACTTCTGTATGTTGGAAATATGTATTGCAAGGAATTTTACCAGCCCCCCGTTTTTTGCAATCCAACAGCTATTCCGCTTTATACTTTTCTAAGCCCCCAACTACCAACCCCTTCTATTCCGGGCCGAAATGTAGATACAATGCTATTTGTTCATTTTTGCATTAGTTTTAATCAAATAGATGCATAAGTAGTTGTTAGTATGAAATAGGTGGACGTCAGGGGGAGGGGAGAAGTGAATGAATGCGGATAATGTCGGGCAAAGGAGAGAGAAGGGTCTAAAAATTCCTCAATAAAGCAGCCAATAGGTAACATATAGTACTTTCTCCTTGACAAAAATGAGAAGAAAAAAGTAGCATACATACTTTTTGTACGACTGCATTCCAATTCAGAGTTACTGCACGAGAAATCTTTGTTAACTGCCCTTAACCGAGTAGCATTTTTTAAATCTGCAGGTGAAACTGGAAATCCCCCCATAGTGATTGATCTATTGGGGTCTGTATGACTTGGGCTTCTTCTTTTTTTCACAGCATGTTTAGTTATTCTTTCCGGCTCTCTCTGAAAATTCTTTTCTGCTTCAAGCCTTCGGATCTTCTCTCTTGCTAATTGCTGCTCTTCATAGTTTCTTACAAGCGTCCTACGCAGTTGCTCTATTGTTACTAATGACTTAGCTTCATCAGAATTTTCCGCATTCTCTGTTGACGTTGACTTGAGCTGCAAGAGTGCACTGTTAGAGAATAATTTTGATCCTTCCTTCTCCCTAGGTGCCCTGGTTAACTCTGGTGTTGAAGGAAATGCCAGATTTTGAATGGACTGTAATGAAAATGCAAAGCAAGCAAATTAGAGCAGCAGAAATTTTTCTCTAAGCAGTGCAGAATGGGGGGTTAGTCTAAGGACTCTAAAGGATCTGCCCTAGTATCGGCGCTATCGTTATTTAATTCACACAGCCAGGGGTGCCGAGGAGCGGATCGGAAGGACTCAACCCTCTTGTTAAGATTAAGAAAGCTTTTTTTGGTGCCCAATCCCTTTTATCGATCACATGCTATTTTTATAAAAGGCGTGAAAGGAAAAATACGCTTTCATCAATGAAGAGTGATACAAACATGCGTTGAATCTATCCTTCTTTTTATACTCCCGCATACGCAGAAGTGACAGGACATAATTTTGATAAATGCAAAAGTGGCGCTATCAAAGGCGTGGCCTATATATTTCTTGCATTACATTCCCGTTGCTAAATTGTTAGGAATCACAGTACCAAGAAGAAACCATTTAAATAGCATCAGTAAATAGTAGTAGCTGCTAAAAAGAGGAAAGGCCTTACTCGCTTTTTATACATGCATTGTAATTTAGCAGAATTGCATCCTAAAAGAGTATAAACACCTTTGCTAGAAAGACGCTTAGGCTACACTGATTAATAGGTAAAGTGGACTCGTGATATAACGGACTTCGATGGGAAATGAAAAATACTTCTTTATATTTACAATTTGCTAATATTAATCTAGAAAAAATACTGCAACTCGAATGCACAAATTTTTTAAAAAGAAGTACGAACCTTACATAATTCGTACTTATAAGTGGCTGCATAATACGTGAATATGATGGTAAATGTGGTTAGTCATCATTCCTGACGATAAAATTAGCTAAGAAGAAGTAAAAGTGAGGTTCATACATCCATCTGGTCCTTCGCTTTCACAAGCCAGAAGAGAAGATGTTTTGTTGTGTCTAGTTCAAGTATCAGGAGTAAAGTAAACCTTAACACGGCTACAGGAGGTACATGCTCTTTCTCACAGGAAGAGTTCATCAGTAAGTGATAGCATCACTTTAGATGACTAAGCACCAGCTATTAAAGAACAAATTGAAGACTTTTTGAAAACTAACTACAATGTTTTCGGTTTTCATTAACTGCGCCCAAGCATGTAATAGTCATCAAACATAATGGCCAGTATTACTTTTAAACTGGTCATAACTCTCAGAATTCCTTGCTCCCCACCATAAACTTTGATTCACAGTTAGACCAGAGGAAGAAAGAGGTAAAAAGCATTTTACTAAATTTCTGGGAGGTGGAGCTAATAAGGGCCAAGATCGGGGGCAAGAGAAAAAATTTAAACACCAATAACTATTTGCTTTCAAATTAAGAAGAGGCAGGCAATATAATAATCACTGAATAACACTTATGAAAGCTTTTAAAATGAGCAATCAACCAAGCTTATAGACCAAATATAGCTTGACTTATCATGGCTTTTATTATTTTGGAAGCTGCAAACAGGCTTGTGCCTCTAAATTTCATATGCATATAACTCTGAAAAGGAAGAAGATAATTCAATGAAATTTCTGGATTTCCAATTGGCCATGAAAGTGAAAAAATGTACCAAATTTCATTGAAATCCGAAAAAATGAGAATTAATATTTGATATAGTTTTAGATGCTATTTTGCTGCATTTACAAAGGAAAGCGACCAGTTCAGAAGGCGAACCTTCTAAGTTCAATTTATTGAGAACTTCCAACCAATATTTGGCCACAATGTCTCATTTGCAACGTGCTTACCCTTTTGGGTCACAAACAGTTAGTATTTTCTCTACTTCGATTATTATGCCTTCGATGTCCATTTTTCCTTCGCGCGAGTAGGCGTATAGCTAATCGGTCTTCCGCTTATTGATTTTCATGCACTTTGAACACTGTAAGGATTTGCTATTTCATTTTCATGACATAATGTACTAGCGCTATTTGGTTGTATGCACTATGAATACAGCCTAATAGTTATAACGCGAAGTTAAACAATCAAACAAGATCCCTTTGCAAGTCGTTGCAAAATCTGTTTATCCTCGTCAGTTATGAGAGATATGAGATCTTCAAAGATACCTAGCATAAATTGCATTCATAACATGCAGTGAGAAATGCAGCATTATAGCAAGAAACAAAATGCAAGCAGTTGCAGCTAAGCAAAAATATGGCATATAGAGGAATAAAATACTTACTAAGATTGTGTATGGGTATAAAAGTTGGTAGAAATAGAGTGGTATACCTTAGATTTCCATGTAAAAGGTCCGCTGAAAGAGTCATGGTCCTGTGAAAATAATCTCTAATTACCCAATGTATGACAACAAGAATCATAAAAGAGTTAGAATAGTGCTGCTTAATTATTTTGAGACAAGACAGAATTAAAAGTTTCATGGAAGCCAAAACATTCTTCAAACTGTTGTAAGATTTACTTTCCGCATCCAGGTGTGCCTTTTGTGAGATTAAAGATAGAAATTTCATTCTACTAATTATGATAAATATAAAATGCTTCTTAGCACAACAGTGCATTCCAGATACACCAGCTACTGAAGATAACTGTAATACTACAGTGATATAGGTGTTAAGAATTTTTTTCATAAAGAAAGAGTTACTTTGTTCTATGCACAAAGCGGCGCAAACAACTTTTTGTATATCAAATTGAGATTCATTCATCCATTAAATAAATACTGGAAGATATTATTACTAAGATTCTTTTTGATAAATTTTCAAACCAGTTTGTTGTATAAGGGCCAGTTATTTATAACCCTAGGTATAAGGGTTTATTTTTGAGTAGTGTAACGAGTTCCGAGGAGCAGAGCCAGAGAAGACAACATTACTCTTCGTTATCTAACTCAAACTGAATTCATTCTAAGCTAAACGGTTCATATAAAATCAAGCAATCATAATAATACATAGAGACACCGACGCAGTACGTAACAGGATATCGTAGAGACACCACATACGGTTCACAACATAGCACGTTACAATTCAATTAGCTATACGCTGATAACAAATCATTACATTCATTTTCATTACATGACAGACAAAATTTTACAGTAGGTATGATACCTTTCCAAAGGACAATTGGGGGGTATGACACTTTTTGGAGTAACTTGTGGGATATGGATTGCTCGAAAGAAGTCTTCTAGAAAAAGTTTTTTAGGTAGCTTTAAGTAAAATGGCAATAAAGAAAGCTACACTTAAATACTTACAGAAAATTTGAACCAAAACTTAGTTCTGTAGATAGCAGCTGGTACATGTAATCTCTTACTTATTTCCCAATGGAGTAATAGAGTTTTGAAACGACAATAGAAGAGGTAAAGACACTTTGAAAATTTTTTGATTTTCAACCACCGCGGCAGGACTGTCTTTGCTTCTGTTTGGGCCTTAGGCTCAATATTGATTGAGGCCTAGTAGTATATACTAAAAGAAGCCTGTGGCCAGGCCTTTGTTTCAGGGATGGCAAAGCTGTACTGATGGAATCACGAGATACAAATCTGAGAGTATATTTCATTAATGCATGCTATCACATTCTAATCGATAACGTATGCACAAAAATAAGATTGAAATTTCTAGTTTCAGGAGACCTCTCTTTAGCTATATAGATATAGCAAAAGTAAAAATTGCAAAAGTAGCGGCAAGAACCTGGTATCCTGTTGCACAGCGGTCGCATTTACCACCCGACACCACCCCTACGGTCCTGTACCAAAATGAAGTGTGCCACCCCTGCAAAGACGCAAAAATTAAAGTTGAGAGTCAGAAACTGTTGTCTATCACAGATCAGCGCCCATAAATCAAGAGCCATGTACTAAAATATTCTCTCCACAACGCAGGATAGATTTGGGTTGTGGGAACTTGCCTCCAGAAAAAGTTTTTTAGAATTGCACTCTCTGTAATGTTGAAAATGCCCCTTTGTTGGGTAGGAGGTGTGGTAATTCCTTACTAGAATTCTAATTCCATATCGATTATCACACTCTTTCAGTTTTAATAATGCCTAAGCAAACATTTAGGAATATGAGTCTTCATGCAACTGAATTCCTTGGCTTAGCTCTATTGATTTAGTTTATTTTGTTAAGGAAATTTTTCTGTTAATTGTATTAAAGAGAATGAACTTCGACAGTTAAACAATGCTGCTTCCAGGGACGAAAAGTTATGGGAGTATAAGGAAGTGGTTCACCCCCCCCCAGTCTTGAAAAGTTGCTGTTTCGCAGAGCAAAAACAGCATCACAGTGTGTTCTAGCAGGGAAATCTGCTGCAGCATGGCCTAGCAACTAACTATATTCCTAGGTAGAGTAATGTCCTTGTACTCTTTAACTCTGTCTTTACATCCAACGAAGTGGCTTATTTCTTTACCAGATAATGGAATGATTCAGTTCGTTGGTTGGATTTGAATAGAAACAGATCATTTCAGGGTGTGACACAATTTCAGCATGAGGGAATACAAGGGCGGGTCCAGGAATGAATCTGACCAAGGCTCAACCAAAAGCTCGTGGACGTGGCTATATGGGTGTAGCATTAAGTTTAGGGCTTGATAAACCTGACTCGCTGATATCCAGCAAAAGCTCAGTTGAATACCTAACTTTGTTACACAAACATAAGCAGTTGAAAACGGAACTAGTGTTGGGCAGACGTTCAATTCAGCGCAATAACCATGCAAGGAAATAAGAAGCAGTCAAAATGTTGAGTTCGCCGTGAACTCAACGGCAAGGGACACCTCGCAAGCAAGAGTCAAACCTATAAGCTGCAAAGGGGGGCCTTACCAATAGTTTCATGAAAATTGGGAGGGGCACATGCCCCCCTGTACCCTACGGCTCTTACTTTCTTAGTCAAATGGCCATAATATCATCCAAAAAATAGAAGCGAATTACTTGATTTCTTGGAAACTAGGGACCTGCAGCTCTGAGAACTAGCATCGTGAATTTCTCTAATCGATTCAGAAATTTCTAGTACCTGAAACTAATCACCCATTCTCACTTAAAGCACTCGACAACTACCGTCTTTCTCGCCACGACGGCACTGTGTCAATATCAAAAATATCACGTATAGTCCTCAAGAAATGGTCACAGACTATTGTGATTGGCTAAGAGAAACTGAGCTCTGGTCAGGGAGACGTTTCATTGGATGAAAGAAAGTATTTACATATGACCAGGGATAGTCCCAAAATTGTTTACGAAATAGAGAGATCTGATTGGACCCAAGGTAGTTCAGCCTCTGTATATTACAAGCCCACTAGGGCTTAGAAGGAATGCAGCATGTGATAGAAAAGCTGAATAGTGATTTGGCGAGCATATTCCCAATGCGATAACTGATTGGATAATGCTTTCTTCGTGGTCCTCAAAAGACACCTGGTAGCTTAGAGGTGGATATTCTGAGAAAGAGTTAAATAAGCAGCGATAGGGCTTTACTAGCATTGTCAATGAGGAGTAAATACTGATGACTGCTTTTGATAATTCCCGTGTTAATTCAGCCAGCTGTTTAAGATTGAAAATCTGACCAGTGCTGAAGCTCTGGTAGCCCTGGTCTGGGTCCGCCACTGCGGAATGTCCGATTGGAACGGTAAGTGAGCATCTGAAGCCGATGCTAAGCAGAGATGAGCCTTCAGGATACTATTTGCACAACAAAATATGTTGAAACTTGAAGTTCAATAATTTTATATTCGCGTCTGTATGTTCGAAAAGTATAACAAGCGTAGGGATAGGGTCTTGGAGATGTAGGCCCGTGCCCTTCTTCAGAAAATTAGAGTTGCTCTTTTTCTTCAAACATAATTTTTCAGTTCAGATTCTCCTTCTACGCAAAAGATTGGTGAAAACAATAATTTTGATGCTGCTTCGCAAAAGGGCATTTTCCGACGTTCTTGAGGGCATGGCCTTCAAAAGACTTTCCAGTGGGCAAGCCCTCAGAGCCTAGTTTCTTCTTACTTCTTTTTCGATTCAATGCAAAATGCCTGTAGTTAGAGTTTCCCATGAACTATGCCTCTTTTGTTCGACAACACTTTGTAGTTGTAGGATTCCTTTGCATCATACATGAATAGAGCTTTCAAGTTACCTGTTTCAAAACATTGGTGGCTTTTTGTTTATTTTTTCTCGGAAATCACAGAAGTCTTGTATCTCAGTTGTGAACTTACAAACTTGGCGAAAACAACGCCGTATCCGATAGGTACTGTTGCTGTAACGGCTTTATCAAATCTTTTATCATATTATTGCATCACATTTTCGCAAGGCAAAAGCCTTTGACATCCCCCAATAGATGGAAGTTTCATCCCTGGTTGTTTCTGAAGCAATCATTTTATTTGATGATTTTTCAGGGCTCCACAGTTAAGCATGTTTTAGTAAAAGTTTTAAGAGCCACCGTTTCTTACAAGATTAATAGTATCCACTTTGTTCGTTATTCAAGAGAAATTCCTTGAGGTGTTTTTCATACATATCTATGAGTAGATGAGTAGAGCGGCGGTATCTAGTTGCTATAAAGCCATCAAAAAATGGTACTAAGCGACTTTAACTATAACTTAAACAGAAGCTAGCTGTTCATAGCGACCAGGTAGATACGCGTATACTACCAAAATCAGTGTATGGTGCTGCATTGGAGCTGAAGAAATTGTGAAATTTATTTTCCAATTTCTTCCTCTGCGAAAATACTTCTTTGAAAATCTTTCTCTCAAGAGGAATGCTAATTGAAGGAAGGCAATTATTTTAAGGGAGGGCGCTCAATTAATGAAATGCGGTACGTAGCTCTCCCATTAGACTTTCATCTCAGCAAAGGACCCTGATTAATGAAAAGCAAAGTTTATCTTTAGTTCAGAGAATCATACATTCTATCTTTCCTGAAGAGTAACATATGCCATAATTTATGATGAATATCACCCCCTGTCTTGTAGCTGCATTCATGTTGGCATTTAGAGATAAATTGCTGTGTGATCGAATCGACTGTCTATGCAACTGAACTCCACCTCTAATAGGCCAATAATAAATGTCCTTGAGGTTCTCATTCTCGCAAGAGTTACGAGCAAGAACACCTGCAGCATGGGGAAGCGGGGTGGTTGCCCCCTGCTCTCTGCTGATTTTTGAAGCAAGATTTTCCCCTTTGAGAGAAAGCGTTAATACTAATCATTTCTTCCGGACCCAACCATGACGGTTTCTTTGATTAAACACTAGGTGTGAGAGCATACCTAATGCATTGGCATTTTTGAAACTATGCTTGCATAAATACGTCTATATGTTATATTAGTGTTTTCATATGCCCTCCACTCCTACACCGCTATCAAATGAATAGGAAACACTGCTGATAACTCTAGAAAAACTAGTGCTTCATGCGTGTTAAGTTTCAATGCTAAAAATACTTGACAAATGTACTAATTGTGGTGGAGTTTTATACTTTTACGAAGGAAGATCCTTGACAGGTGGGAATCCTACCTTGTCCTAAGGGAGATCTTAGACACCCTACTATAAAACGTACATACTTAATATTTTAAGGCATATCTGCTTGAGAGGGTTTTTGAATGAAGAGTGTTTAGCAGAAGTTTACCGACAGGCAACGAAAATTTCCCAAAATTAAATGCAAGCCATGATGATCATTCTCTTTCATGCATAGTGATTATATCTGCTTTTACTGAAAACTCAAGATTTTGATTGCTTTCCATGTGTATGAACGAGAAATTGTCCAAAATTGCATCTGTCTCATGCAAAATTTGTGAGACTTAAAAGGTCTGGTGATTACTGGCAACAGGAGCAACGTGCTAGTCTGAAGCGATGGTGCCTATTTAGGGAGCCTGTCAACTTTTGATCAGAATTACCTCATGCGTCCGTGAATAACTCAACATCATAAGATACTATTATATGATATGACATTTATAACCTATCTATAGTGCCGTTTGGATAAATCTTGCCTCCTGCCCTCTTCTATTGGAAGCGCCCATTGCTACCAGCCTCTTTTAGTACGCTTTTCAGCAGTGCATAATTTAACACGATTTTCCAACACTATTATTTCTGCAAACCCTGGAGTGCATTCCATGCTGATCATATGCCGACATTAGTATTCTGTTGTTGTAGTAATGCCAATCCAAAATTGGTATGGCCTAACCTCTTGGTGCTTTCTTGAATAACATTACGTGAAGATTTATCGAGTGAATTGGAAAGTTTCTTCACTTCTTGGCCAACCTCACTCGCAAGAGTTCACTGTGCATATTTGAAACAGACTTCGGTAAAGTTTCATTTATTATAGTATTCACCTATGCATACAAAGGTGGAATGTAGAAGATAAATGTACTGAAAACTACGAGGAAATAATGCGAGGGGGGTTCTGTGAGCTTCACCCTCAGAAGTTTTTTGTTGACCACCACCTTCAGACTATTTGAAAGTGTTGGGAATGCTTTCTCAGCATATTCATCTAGCTCAAAACTCTTGGAAAAAGGACTTTTGTAAGCTTCATTAGCTTTCTTGGACAAGGAACTAATCGGAAGCTCTTGAAAACAAGAAACTTATGAAATAGTCCCATTTCTCCCCACTAATTTTTCTTTCCAAGACTACTACTTAAATTTCCAAGACCACTATTATTGTTCAAGACCCCTCTGAACTAGGCACTGTTTCTCAGCCCCACTCCTAAAGAAGTTACACAGTTCCATATGACACATTATTGAGGAATTACGCAATGTGGAGCACGTACTTTATTTGTGAGACACTTTATTCCCTGAATTTTCTTTTGAGATAGGACGCTTGAACACTACCGCACATTCTCACAGTTCCACACAGAGAAAAAAATATTGCCTTTCGATCAACAGATGCATATCAATAAATGATTTCAGAGAAAAGAATACAAGTCTTCAGCAATTAAGACTGGTATATTTCATAGCTCTGGAAATTCGTGATGGCCTAGAGGATAAGATATTTCTCGAAAAGCCTGTCTCCCAATTTCTTTCGTTGGACGCATGTTCCTTCTACAGAAGTTTTATACACATCTTGTCGCTGTCAGAAAACATTAGTAATAGAAGAAAACGACAAATTAAATTACCACTTCATCCCTACAAGCCTGTTTCGTGGTTGCCCATTCACCAGGGGATAATAAGAGGATATATGCTACAACTGTTCAGACATTGAGAAATTCACATAACTAAAGCTAGCTCTAATACATTGCATAGGTTATATATTTTACCTTGGTAGCATATATTCCTATATTATCCCCTAATGAGTGGGTAACCACGAAACGGGCTTGTAGGGATGAAATGGTACATTAATTTGCCATTTTCTTCTATTACTTTGTACAGCTCTACTACTCGGGTATTGAGCACTATATTGCGGAATTCAACGCTACACTGTACTAAATATATATATATA
>WIPJ01002184.1:163495-182828 GCA_018155075.1 Cassiopea andromeda
ATACATATATATATATATATATATATATATATATATATATATTTATATCTATAGATACATGCATATAAATTACAATGTATAGTAAATACTTTACATGAGATCTATGTAAAATAATCGTGTATCTTCATGTCTATCCAGTTTGGTGTTATATTCCTATATAAAGCAAGCTCCATTGTTATAGAACAACGATATCTTTTCTGGCCACTGCATTTCTATGTATCAGTGACTATAATATCGTGTTTGTATAACTGTTTGATATATGTGACATAGAACTTATTTGTATGAAAGTTTCAAATTTGCTCAGAATAGCAGTTGTATTGAGTTTTCCTACTAGTTTGGCAATAGCCCTGGCCGCAAAGAAAATTTAGAGGATCCGGACAAAAGAGAAAGGGAAGGCCCCCTACCAGCGAAGAGAGCAGAAAACTTTCAGAGCCTAGAAAGTAACTTTGGAAAATTACTGTAGGTTGCTTTATGAGGCCCCTAGACCTTGAAGCATTGGGTGCTACCAGGTCTTAGGACTTTGAGATCCAGGGACAGCTTTCCCCCTTGCCTTTCCTCTCGGTAGCCTTGGCAGCAGCTTCTATGTTCATATGTTTTACTCTGTCTGGAAAAGCAAGTTGTCTCTGGTTTTCTCAATAAGTGAAATTGAAGCTTTATGTCTGTTGCAACTTTGAAATCGCTATACTGAGCATTTATATAATGTCTGCCATATTTATTTCCTTCCTCCGAGAAATCAGAAAGTTTGCTATCCATTAGTTTAAAATCATTTCATGTTAACAAGAGATGGAGCTTACAGGAAAGTAATTAAATCTATCTTACCAACACTGACTGTAAGCTATCTCGTCTATCTGGCAAAGTGTGGTTTTCCAATTCAATACTCGTCGGACTTTCCTTTTCTTGGCCTGACTGTTGTGTGCTTGAGTGTGTATCTTTAATGAAATAGCTATTGAAAGCTTGATCTTGATGTTCTTGAGAAAGCCTCTGCCACCGATGTTTTCCATGTCTCGACACAACCTCTGCTTGCATATGTACGATATTGCGATATAGGCCATTGACACTACGAAAATAATGTATATACTGTCCTAAGACTGCTAATGCTCTGTTCTTATCGGCTTTTGTAACTTTGTGTTTACATTCAGGATGAAGCGCTGAAGTTTCATCGGCTGACGTAGCTGGAGCAGGTTTTTCTGTATTCGTTCCCATTCTTTAAAGACTAACTGTAAATCTACAACCAACCAAGGTGCTTTAGGCTTCTAAGTATCCTAACTATTAATTATGGCTTCCTCTACCGTAGATGTAGGCTAAACACAGAACACTGCGAAAGTTCTCCTTTTGTCTTTCGAAAAAGAAGACAATGCCAAGGTCTGCGGTGAAAATCCTTTGTTGATTCCACATTGATCAAGAATAACTCCCAATAAAAGAAAGAGTATTTAGCCCAATGTTCTTTAAATCATTTTATAATGCTGCACAGATTAGCCTTTTCTGTTAAGGTGTATGCCTTCGTCAAGTTTTGAATGCGTAGCGATGCAAATCGTGAGCAGCTTATTGTGAAATTTGAATGCCATCATGCAAGACCATCTGACAAAGAAATTTGATCGGTGAATAAAAGGGTCATTCAAATGTATAGAAATCTAAATGAAAACAATGAACGTATCTTGCGTACATAACACTTTCCAAGTTTGAACATCTACGTCTACATGCCGAGACGTAGCGACAGTTTGGAGGGGCGTAACACCCCCAACATTCGAAACTTAAAAAAATTCAGTTAAAATTCGGTCATTACATCGTCAAGGTAATTTAGTTTTGAAAAGTTGAAGGATACATAAAATTTTTAGAGCAGTTGAAAGATCTGAAAGTAGCGTTTTCGAACCATCTAAGAACCTCTATTTTAAACTATTTCTCCAGGCCACAACATGGGTGGGCCCATAGTAGATTCTGGATAAGAAAGAATGTATGGGAAATCTGCTTAAAGGATTAGCAATATGGGCTTCTTATGAAATACTGTATTTACAAAAACCAGCCGGAGATACCGTCTTCCTGCATTCTTAGAACCTTGATTTTGGAAATTTTTCTCCGCCCCAACCATTGAGGGTCTTATGGTAAATACGAAATAATATTTAATAGACTTTATGTAATTTCTGCTTAAAAGATTAAGAAAATGGTTTTGGTATTTGCAAAAACCATTCCGAAAATAGCCTTTTTCTAAGGGGTCAATGACCCCCTAGAATTACTGTCAAGTGGTGCCAAAAGAGCAAAATGAAAATTTTGATTGAACAGTTAAGGACTTCACCATTATTCTTAGTTGAAGGCCAGCTGAGAGTGACCTTTAATGAGCACGAAAGAGCAATTTGAAGAATTTGACGTAAAAGCTAATATTTTCCATTATTCTCTCAGTTGAAAATCAGCTGAGTGTGATTTTTAAGGGGGGCAAAATAGGCCCTTTTTATGGAAATTTTCAAAGACCACACTACGTTAAGATGAAGCTTGGCCACACCCAACCTGGCTTTTCTAGGGACCTCGCCCTTCAAACAATCCAGACTTTCTTTGGAGCATTTCGTTGTTTGATGCTATATTGAAGCCAATATTTTCTCGAAATTGGCATAAAATATATCCAGACCAAGACCCAATAGGACTTCTAGGAAATAAGAAGTATATAAAAGCGAGAAAGAATGGATAGAAGGAATACAATTATTGGTGCCCAGTTCTGAGGAGAATGAATAGAAGACTTGCAGCATATGAGACATTGGAATGCAACTGCTAGTTTTTGGCTGAGAGAAGAGGGATTTTGCCTCAGAACAAGTTTCAATTTAATAGAATCTAGAACGTCTGAAAATTCGCTTTTGTCAAATAAAATTGAAATTATTTTCATCATTGAACTTATCACTGAAAAAATAAAATTATCTCAAGCCTCTTTTCATGAATATTTGAAGATATGGCACATCAATCCAAAACGTGTTCGTCTCTTCAGAAGAGACAAATCAAAAAGAGAAGATTCAATGGATACTTGAATCTAGATATTTCTTAGGGGTGCAAAAAGTAACATTTAGAAACTTATGGAGGATTCGCTTTCCAGGTTCCTTTGTGCTTACGGGAATTCTGGTGTAACGTAAATTGTCAAGAATTTCGGTGCCTGCCTCCAGAAAATCTTTTTAAGACAACGCCCTATGAAACGTTGGAAACACCCTTTTGCAAAGTACAGTGCATTTATCTTCATCGTTGATCCTCATTCTAACAAAGAAAAGTTGATCCTTCGAACTGGTTTCAATGAAGTTTGAAGAATTAAAACAAAAAAGAAAAGGACTGCATCGACTATTCCCTTAAGCAATCATACAAGGACTGAAACAGGCTTAAAGTTTGCCGTCGCACAGCAAAATTAAGATATCTGTACTCCAAATATCTTTCTTGTGATGCTCTAGGATTCTAGAATGGGTAGCAGCCACTTTAGAGTTGACTAATGACTACAGTTCAAAGCGATTCCCTATATACAACGTTGGCAAGTGTTTGAAAGGAGGCAATGCTGCCTTGCATTAAACTATTTATATCTTTTATACAGGGACGTTGTGATAACGTTTTGGTTGGTGGGTGTAAGGCTGGTATTACTTGAATTTACGTGCTTAATAAGCTATTCTATGCTCATCAATCAGTATTAATTCCAAAGTCTTAAAGCAATGTTCTTTGGCAATTTGCAAGCGGTAGGGGGAGGAGGGTAAGCATTGCTATCGAAAACTTTCAATGTGCTAGATATTCTTTAGTATCTAGTGTCCAATATAGGGCCCTATATGGTGAAGTTCTCAGACTGCCGGAAAGCTTTAGTTTTCAAATAAAAGAACCATTTTGCACGTTTTCTAAGCAGAATATGCAGAAAGTGTGTTAGATATTCTTTCGTATCCCGAGTCTACTATGAGGCCCACCATGGTTGGGCAAGGGAACATTTGTCGCAACAAAGGTTCTCAGAAGGCGCGAAAACCTATTTTCAGATTTGATTTTGCAAATGCAGTATTCCATTAGAGAGCCATATTGCAAATCTTTTAAGCAAAATTCACAGATAGTGTGTCAGACTTATTTTTTCTACAACTAAACACAAACAAAACAAATACAAACTACAAAATTACAATAAAATTTTATTGTAGCACCTGCAGCTAGAAAAGAACTATATTGTATTTGTTACAACTGTTCAATAGAGCTTAGGTGCACCTCTGAGTCATGTTTATGGTACACAATATCTCCATAATTCAAGTGGAGTCTAACAAAAAGCTTGTAAGTATGATCAAGGACCTCCCTTGATACAAATTTTGAGAGATCCTTCAACAATGCAATTCCTCTCTGTACTTTCAAAATTGCTTCTCTAATGTGACTCTGAAAGCTTAACTTTGAATCTAGAATCAGCCCAAATGTTTATGCTCCAATTTTGGGGATATGACGTCTTCTCCTAATTTAAGAATTGGGTACACAGGAGGTTTTTCTCTTTTACACCATAAAACCCCTTTTTCGGTTTTAGCAGCATTACTTTTCAGTTTCGATTGCCAGGCCCATAACGTGCGTTTCTCAAATCCCGGCTTAAGTTAGGTGCAGCTACATCTTCGTCTCGAACTCTTACATTTCTGTGAATTAAAGCCTCATGCCAAACTATGTCAAATGCTTTGGAGAATTCAAGGAAGATGGCACGCGCTTCTTTACTAGGCCTCTCATCAAAAAAGGTACAATAACACTATGTGTTATTGTAGGAGCTGATTCATTATCGAATCTTCTGGACAAATCCTGCTTGGTGAGGTGATATAAGATAATGTTTGCAAAGATGCTGGTAAATGACATCAAACAGCAATTTTTCAAAACTTTTCCACATTCTGGAAGAAGAGAAATAGGGTGATGATTATTTTAATCTTGTGTACAACTTCTTTTATGCACAGGTATAATATTGGCTTTCTTCCACTGGGTAGGGTACATGCCTGTTTCTATGCATCTTTCAAAAGAGCAAAAAAGAGCGTCAACTATAGATGCATGATAAATATTTACCATAGCTACGGAGATTCCTCCACATCCATGAGCCTTGTAGCATTATTCGATCCAGTAAGTCGAAGAACTTCACCCCTATCAATAAGAAGATTTGTCAAGGTTGATGGGAATTGTGGAGTAAATGTAGGAATTGTGCTATCAGTTTTAACTTCCCTGCATTGTGGAACGAAATGCTCATTAAAAGTGTTTGTTTTAGCCTCTGTATTAGTAGCAAATTGTCCATTTTCAGAGAGGGGAAATATAATATAAACCTTATTTTGCTCTGCAATCTGTTAAGTATGGACCAAAACGTTTTCACTCCATAAAAATTATTCGACAACATCCTACCAAGACTCGTGTAGTATTCATTTTTTAGCATTATTGATCATTCTTGAAGTTTCATATTTGCATGTTACTGACATAGTAAAACTCTTCTGCCTTTCTACTACGTTTTACAAACTTAGCATATACTCTATGCTTCCGCTAGATAGCAGTTTTTAATTCACGTTTCATCTACGACGGATTCCTATCATCAAATTTCGTAACTCGATTAGGTAGATGCAATGAAAAGATTTCATATACTGTCGTGGCCAAAAGTTTACGACCGCGTTTTTGTCAATAACGATTCTTGGCCTAAAGATATTGAACCCTACCGCTTTCTCTGTGTTATTCTCCTTGAGTCGTTTCAGGTCAACTGTCCATGCAGATTCCGAATTTTTTGACATGTTGCACCACTTTGCTATGACGTCACAATAAATTCTATAGAAATTCTCGGAAGTTTCAATGGTTCTGCCGAGAAGGGGTGTGACCCGAAAAATGTGTTACTTGGCTAGATTTCACATCAATCTATGTACAATTCATTTCTGTGATGTGTTCGTAAAATGTTCAAACTCTACGAAAAAACGACTCCTGGGAATAAGTTAGAGGAGAGTTGTTAGTATGTCACTCTGATCATAAGTTTGAAGTGCTTATGCATCCAAAATTTCGGAATTTAACTTCTTGCATTTTCTAATGCACCTTTGTGCTGTGATCATCATGCTACAAACTAAAATATCATAACTCATATAGAAAAAAAGTTATGAGCCCTCAAACTTCGCTATTTTGGCATTTCAAGTGCGAATTCTAGCTACTGCGCATGTTGTCATAACGAGTACGCAAAAGAACTTTGATCGCTTGTTAGCATGGATTCCACTAGCAAGTCCTGCAAACATCGTGGAGGACTGTACTGCGTGGCTGGTCTCCCGAACGGAATAAGCTACACAAATGGTCAGTATATAGAGGGGAAATCCGTTCACACGTATCCACTCAAGAAAAAAGACAGGAAAAGATACCAAGCTTGGGTCAGGTTTGTGCGAAGACATAGGCCAAAGTGAAGCAGCACCAACTCGTCTTTCCTTTACTCTAATCTTTTCGATGAAAACTTTTTTACGAAGAATCAGGAGGTCGCTGCCAAACTTGGAATGAAAAGGAAGCTAAAGCCAGATGCTGTTGATTGATTTATCGTTGGCAGACACAGCAGATACCATTGATCAGTCACTGACAGATAGAGCTAAAAGACAGGTGAGACTTACCTGTGTTTGTTTTTTAGACCCTGTTCAAGTAGTAACAATTAACAACATTGGGGAAAATAGGGCAGGGAGGTATGTTGAGTTGGTAGATTGGAAATGGCCTACTAGTAAAGGAAAATTATAATGCCATAGCAATGTATTTCAATTCCTTTCATGGCCTATCCGTGATAGGTGATGCGTTCAAAAATGGATGACACAATGGGGGAGGAAGAAATGTTCGCAAGCCCTAATACTGTTTGTACCGGATGTTCAGTTTTGGAAATGAAAATTGTATTCTATCAGAAAAAGATCAGTTGGCTTAGAAGATCAAAGAGTAAATTAGAAGACTCTAATCAATGCAAATTCTACTTCATCTAACGCAGAAGACATTACCCTACACGTTATACAGCTTTAACGCTTTGCTTACAGGTCCTAAGTGACTGTTTACAAAATTTGACAAGATATGAGCTGCAATACGTAATAGACACTGGTACTCACCATTCCTGAAGTTGGATTTGCCTCTCAAATCAAGCCTGAAGAGTTTGTGGTAGCAGTCCATGGGGGTCATTGGCCTCGGCATTTTCTTATCTTGGGCATCCGAATCGTCAGCTAGTGGCTCTCCGTGGCATGTAAGTATTGCCCGACACGTTGTACAAGTAGTAGTAGGCCTGGCTGTGCAAGCACACGGTCATCATTGCCATCATCTTCTAATTGATAATCAGTAGATTCATCATACAATAGCGATTCACTGTCACTGTTTGCTATTTTAATGAGCCGTAGCACGGCAAGACGAGAAGCTTTCTTATGCTTTGTTTATCAATTGATATAGGCCTAAAGAATGCACTCGGTTTGATCCTCGTTATGACATCACGCAATGGCTATCAAAATTCGCACCTAGTGCCTCAAAACAAACGCTAATTTCTACACCTTTCTCGCCAGTAAGAACAAAAATAATATGATATTCATGCATTGGAAAGACCGAAGTTTCGATTTTAGCTAAAAAAGTATATTCGAAATTTTCGATGCATAAGCACTTTAAGACCAGCCTTGGGAAAGCGCACTTTTCTTGCCTCAAAACCAGTTATTGAATAGAAAATAAAACGTATTGCATTCATCGCCTAATCCCTTACTTCAACCTTTTGTTACAGTTTTCTGTCAACCATCCTTCCATAAGTTAATATGAAATATGAATAATATGATCTAAAATTGTGACTGCGTTATTGAAGAAGCGCGTCAAATTCCTTGACTGGCCTGGGAACAGTCCTGATTTGAACCCCAAAGAGAATCTCTGGGTCACTCTTAAGGACATGGTTGCAGATAAACAGCCAAATAGTGCCAAACAACTGGAAGCAGTAATAAAACACTTTTAGATGCATAAAGTTCCTGTCGACTACTGCCTTAACCTTGTAAGAAGCATGCTTGCACGTTTGGAGGAGGTTATCAAAAGGAAAGGAGGCCATACTAAACATTGATTGATATAAGGATTGTATGAAAATAGTGCCATTCTAATGTAAAAGCTGTGATATTTATTATGATTTGGGAAATAAAATAAATTCTTGAATATTATCTCAGAATAGCAATGTATGTTTTGCCTCAAACCAGAGCTTTGGTCTTAAACTTATGGCCAGAGCTGTGGACTGAAAGCCTACTGCCAACTTTTTCCCAGGAGTCGTTTCTTCGTAGAGTTTGAATATTTTACGAGCACATCACAGAAATGAATTGTGCATTGATTGATGTAAAATCCAGCAAAGTAACACATTTTTCGGGTCACACCCCTTCTCGGCAGAACCATTGAAACTTCAGAGAATTTCTATAGATTTTGTTGTGACGTCATAGCAAAATGGTGCAAAATTTCAAAAAATAACATCAAAATTCGGAATCTGCATGGACAGTTGACCTGAAACGACTCAAGGAGAATAACACAGAGAAAGCGGTAGGGCTCAAGAAACATTATTGACAAAAACGTGGTCTTAAACTTTTTGGCCACGACAGTATAGCATTTCTAAATGTTTCAACAATCTGCCTAGAGCTAAGCCCTTCAACTAAAGCTGTCCAATTAATATTAGTATTTGAATCCCAAATCACTTGTACGTCAGCCTTAGTGTAGTCCCAAATTCTTCTTTTGTATGGAGGGGGAGAGGGCAAGGGTACATTTAGCTTCTCGTAGATACGTTGATGTTGACAGCGTTCATCAAGGCGGGGTGAACACCATAGCTTACAAACAAATTTGCCTGGTCAGTAATAAGTAGGTCCATACAAGAGCTGCCCTCATTACGTATATTGTTTGGTTCCTCGCTTAATTGATACAGCCCATTAGTCTCAATGAGCTCCCGCACCCCAGTATTCTCAAACTTGGTCAATATCACCATTCCACGATATAGAAATTCTGCAATTAAAGCCACCAGTTAGGACAATGTAATTGGGATATTCTCCTTTCAATTTTCCAATGAACTGTTGCAAAATGTCGATAAAATCTTCAAACTGATGGCTATTTTGGCTTGGGCTACGGTTCAAGGTGCCTAGGAAAACTTTCATACGTGTTAATTTGATTTCAGTAATGATTATCTCAGTCAAAAGCTCTAGATCAACACGCAAACCTTTACGAGAATAGAAACAGACACCACCCATTTTTGTATTTCTCTGATGATCTCTGAGATAAATTGCGTCACTAAAACCGTCAATAAAAATTTCATTATTGTTTACAGAACTATTAAGCATTGTTTTAGACATAGTAATAATATCATAGCTGTACAGGGTGTCATAAGCTTCAATAAGGGCCATTTTCATCAGTCGTCTAGCAGATATACTATTTACATTCCAGTGAGAAAACTTCAGACATTTACCAGCCTGTAGACCAGGGTTAGGATGAATGTCTCCTCATAAAAGTAACTGGCCGGAGAGAGCACTACCATTAGAAAGAGAAAGTTCAAGTATTGCATCTATCTGTAGATTGACCTAATCACTGCACCCTGGGTCATGGTGGCTTTTGTTTGCAAAACAGGTGTTATATGCCCATTAGGGACGTTAGGAACAATCAGTGCTTTGTGCTCTAGAATTCCCGTATGCCATTGACTTAATACTACAGGCATTTCCTCAGTTCATGTCCTAGGTCACACGCAACATTTCGTCAACAGAGAACAGGATTTTTGCTAATGTACTTATCGTTATGGAGTAAATAACAGCTTTAGGAGAACGAAAAAGAATAACTAGAAACTACTAATTCAATAAAGAATAGAACAATAAACACAAGCTTGAAATAATAATGGGCATGTTCGCAAATTATGTGGGGCATTATTAGGAACAGTAATGAATGAGCTAAAAGGGAAATTTTATTAATTGCTTTATTCAAATGGGTAGAGCCAGGACCTTCGCATACAGACTATCTATTGCACCTAAGAGTGTTTATATCCAATTCAGCACTTGATATTGAACTCTAAGTCCTAGGTATCCTCCTATAAGAGCATTAAAACACATTACTTTCAAGCTGGACAAAGGAATCTAGAAGTTTAACTTTAAAATTGAGGGAAAAGGACCAATAAATAATTTTGACATTAAAAGCAGGACGCAAAAGGAAGCGTACCTTCCGAAGGAGGGGGAAAAGCGTCCAGGAAGTAGGATACAATCAGTTGAATGAGTTTTCATTACCAACTTTAAACTGCAATTTCTCCACACATGAAAAGAAATTAAGCATGCAATTTTTCATTTCTGCAACCAAGTTACAGCTCATGTCCGCAAACACAAAATCCACATGACCGCAGCTTTTCACCCATTCAGATGCCAGTTTAAGAGTGCTTAGCCTGTTTCTCGTTAAGTCCAGTCGGAACTTAACCTTCTTTACTTTCTTCCTACACCTGTAGACCTTCGTTCGATCTTTGAATAATGAAAATCTAACAATAACCTGCTGGTATAGCTTTCCGTCTACGTTACTCACCTTGCGAGGACCAAGTCTATGAGCTCTGTAGAGCGAGTCAATCCCTATACCACAGTCAAGTTCATTAAGTAAAGATTTACCCTTCTGCATACAATCTTAATTTTGTACTGAAGTTATTTACGACTGCAAGCGAGCTTTCCAATTTCTCCACCTTTTCTTCTAGGCTTTTGATCTTTTCATCGCGTTCTTCCATCTTCTGATCTACAATTTCAGCCACTTTTTTTCAATAAGATAATTTCCATCTGGTAGCTTTCCGAGCGTATCTCTGATTGGCTTCAAACACCTCTATCATGTCTTGTAATTGCACTTGGGTAACTTGTTGTCCTCCGATGCTAGTTTGTGTTCTCGTATTAGGCCGCCCTTCCGTAAGTTCTCACCTCCAAAAATATTACAAATTCAATAAAACTAAGATAAGTCGTTCTCGAAAAGCCATTATTGACAGAAATCAACTAATCAACGTCAATTCACCATCCCTTTAACATAGCTTATCCCATTTCTAACTGATTTAGCTACCTAAGACAACCAGACTCCATATTGCATGCGCGTCCAAAGATATCATCCAATATACTATGGGCCCAACATGGTTGGGCCCGAAGAAAAATTTTCAAAATGGAGGTTCTCATATGGCTGGAAAATGTTATTTTCAGAGTGGATTTTCCAAATACAGTATTTCATAAGAGAGCAATGTTTCCAATCTTTAGCGCAGAATACATATAAAGTGAGTTAGACATTCTTCTGTATCCAGAATCTACTATGGGCCAACCATGATTAGGCCCGAAGAAGAATTTTCAAAATCATGGTTCTCAGAAGGCTGGAAGACGCTATTTTTAGATTCGTTTATGGAAATACAGTAAATGTTTCCTTAACTATACGTTCTTTCAACTGTTGTACAAGCATTACGTAGCCTACAAAAATCATCTGATTTTTAAGATGTAGTCACCTAATTTTACCTGAATTGTCTCAAGTTTCGAAAATTGAGGGAGTGTTATACCCCCACACCCCCCAGTCGCTACGTCTCTGCTTTTATACTATTTTAAATAAAATATATCATTACATCCAATTTCAACGCTCTATAGCGTTGAATAGCATTTCTGTCTATTTGATGATGTTGTAATACCACTTTCAAGGGGGGTATCACAGATTGAAGGCTTAGCAATTTAGACTAATAAACTCAAGCTTTTAACGGCAGCGTCAGACGCAGAGAATGCACGACTTTTTCGTCAAACGTTGCAAACCGCAAGAGCAAGCAACTCTATCGGCAGAATCAACAAACGTCAATGTGTAGCTTGTCACAGCGTCATGGTTTTTGCTTTTAGCATCTAAAGGCCGGTGTCCACTTCAGCGAAACGGTTAGCGCGACTTATTGAATGGACTACTGGGCATGCGCATGTCGTCAACGTGGACAGGGGCGAGTGATCGCTGGCGAACACACGAACAGTTGTGGTAGTTGGATTGAGTTCAACTTTTCTGCGACCGATCTGAGCGATAGTAAATGTTTTGATGGTTCCTATCATATGCGTTAGTTTGTGGTACTTATCATTCCTAAATGAGGATAAACATCAAGATAGTGTTGCCCCATTATTCACGCAAGAAACCTACAAATTCATAACAGTGGGTAAGCCTGAGAATAATTTGCATTATCTACCAACTACACTGGTATACTAGTATACTGTCATTTCTTTCTACTGAGACTTCTGCAGTGCTTCTCTAAGCGAATGAGGTTATGACTGGCTAAAAACCATGCTGATATACACAGGAACTTCAGTATTTACTTCACAGGCATAGATCTCACAGGGTTTAACTGTGGAGCATTGCAGCAAATCAAATTATACCAATCTACAACACTTCGAAAGGACTTCCGATGGATTTTTGTATTCTCAACTGATTCCTAACAGGTGCAAAATAGGTCAGCTTTGTCTTTCATGACATCGTGTCGCAGCAAGCAGCCATTTTGCTAAGCATCGAGAGACTACGGGCAGGAAATGCGCCATCGCTCCTGCCAAAATCAATATGTGTCTTTAGAGGTTATGATTGGCAGAGGCCCAAATATTGAACCCAAGAGTTGCTTACCGTGGCTCCCGCCAAAATAATATGCGTTTTCGGAGGCTATGGTAGGTAGAAGGCAAAAAGGTTGAAACCAACAGTTGCTCCCACCACAAAAAGTCTCACACTACAGATGGACTACAGTTGCCTCCGCATATTTTGAATTTCAGCGCTTCAATTGCTCTATAAAGGTCTACATTTGCACAGAGCTTCTGAGAATCTGACCGTTGCTTGAGCGACGCTCGCAACCCCCTGGATCCACCACTGTATGAAGTGTTGATAACCAGGGCTGATGCAAAGGGAGCCACGAGGGCTATGCCCCCTCGAACGGCAATATTTCCTATACCAAACAAAAGTGTTAAAAACGTCTCACATGTAAAAGAGAATAAAATGAATCAGATGCCCCCAAAGATCCAGCTTTGAGCTCACCTCCTGGCTATAAAAAAACAGAGACTATTGTTCTTGCATGTTCATATCAGATAGTATTCTTAAATTACATGTACCTGGCTGGCTTTAATGAATTTGCTCTGTTGGCCTGACAAAATGGGAACTGAAGCTGTGCAAAATGGCACGGCTTCAGGCCACTCTTAGACTCTTTGCATTTCTCTGTGACACAGGAAAAATACACAATTGCAGCTTCTTTGATTTCCAATAATCGTTTTGTCCTTACCTCTTCTCAGACACAGACCAATCCGACAACAACGTGTCCAATTCTTGCAATAAAGTATTAACATCCATGTTCAATTTTGAGGCGTACCTCGTGTAGAAAGTTTGGTCAAACCTCTTGTTTTTCCCACAACAATCGCTGAAGATGTATTTACAAATCTCACTAGTGCTCTGCCACAGTTGAGTGCTATTGGCTTTGCATCTGATTGGACGAGAGACGATTTTCCAAATCTGGCTGGTGTTGCCACCAAAAAGATTCTTAAAATTGAGTATCCTGATTGGCTTAGAATCTTAAATTTAAGTTATTTTAAGGCCTACTGTTGCTCGGAATGCATCCACATGAAGCATTTCAATTGGGCAGCTACAACAAAGGAACGATTAATTCAGAAGATCTGGTTGGATACTAACTAAATCAGTCAGCTACTTTCTATCCGTGAAATAGATAGTAATACGAATGCATTTGGAATGCGAAATTGTGTGTCGTTCACCAGAAAATCTGACTGGTTTTTATGCAACAGTTGCACTACCCTTGATCCGCCCGTGACAGTTACATGAAACTATACCGATCCGACCATAACAAACATGGAGGTGGCTTGATGGTTTATGTAAAAGAAAGTCTTCTAGCAAAAGACATGCAAAGTTATAGATTTCCTGGTGACATTGAAGTATTAGCAGTAGAAATTAATCCCAAGAAGCAAAAATAGCTATTACTTTCTCTGCATTGACCACCTTCACAGAATTAATCATGTTTCTTTGGTAATAGCGAGAAAAGTTTAGACTTTTTAGTACTAGGTTTGAAAATTTTGTATTGATTGGAGACCTAAACTGTGGAACAGATGATAATACTTTTAACGATTTCATGGATATTTATAACCTCACCAATCTTGTAAATGATCTAACATGTTATAAATCTAGTAAGCTGCGATGTATTGACTTAACCTTGAAAAATAGGAAAAATAGTTGCACAATAGCATTGACTTTTGAAAAAGGATTGTCTGATTTTCTCAAAATGATTTTGCCGTACTTAAAGACCGCTAGTTAAAAAAGTGTCCAAGAATTATCAAATATATAGATTATAACAAATACAGCACACTAGATTTGAGAGAGAATATTAATATTACCATAAAGAAACTATCAAGAAAAGTGAGCTTTGATAGCATGAATACTGAATTAGCAAAAGTACTTGATCAACATGCTCTAATTAAGAAAACATACATCCGAGCTAACGATGGCAAATTAATGAAAAAGGAACTCAGAAAAGCACTAATGCACTGGTATAAGCTAAAGAATAAATATAAAAGAATTAGAACAAATAACTGGAGCAAATACAAGCAGCAGAGGAATAAATGTTTTACAATATAAAGAAGGAAAAAAGTGCACTATTACCAGAATCTAGACACTCATGACCTAGTAGACAACAAAAAAGTATGGAATACAATCAAGCATATTTTAACAGATAAAATACAAATTTCTCAATCCATCAATTTCCTTGAAAAAGGAGAAATTATAAGTAACGACATGGAAATTGTTGAAGTTTCCAAATATTACTGATGAGCCAGAATAAACAGAAAGCAAAGCCAAACTTTCACTCTCAGAAAATCTCAAAGACCCTATTGATAAAGCAGTTCAAAAATATAAGAACCATCCCAGTGTAAATAAGATTAAGCATCAATGGCCACCTCGTTTCTGAGCAGCGTAGTAGGCTGAAATAAAACAATTCGTCACTAACTGACAGCATCCACCTGCAAGAGTTTCAAGAATGCTGGGACATTTTTGTTCCTCTACTTCAAAACAGTTTACTGTAGAAAAAGCATCTTCTCTGAAGCTCTTAAAAAGGTAAAATATCATCCATACTTAAGAAAGTCAACGCTTTCGACAAGAAAAATTACGGACCCTATTTCTGTTCAACCATCATTGTCTACGATATTTTAGAGACTCATCAAAACTCAAGTAAATACATACATTAATTCTTTCTAAATCCACTGCCTCTTGGATGTAGGGAAGGACACTTTACACAGCATGCTCTTCTACACCTGTCGAAATTTGTAAAAAAGCATTAGACCAGAAATTGAGTACAGGGACTGTACTTATAGACCTCTCCAAAGCGTTTGACTGTCTAAATGACGATCTGCTACTATACTAGATACATATGGTTTCACAAGATAGGCATATATAAAGCCTATCAAATGGACTGAAAATCAGTGTGTGGAGGAACTTTAATCAAGTAGTTCCCCAAGGATCTGTTCTCGGCCCATGACTATCTAATATTTATATCAACAGTCTATTTATGTTTGCGTCTGATGGCATGATCTGCAATTACGCAGACGATACAACTATTTATGCCAGTGATTATGAAATAGAGACAATTATCAGAAAATTGGAGAATGACACTGTTATTCTATTTGACTGGTTTAGGGATAATTCAATGAAAGCAAAGGGGGAAAATGCCACCTAATATTCTCCAGTAATGTACAGAGCACTAGTTTTGCAATAAAAATTAACAATAAATTAATCCATGAGAGCCAAGAAGAAAATTTACTTGGTGTTATATTAGATAAAACTGTATCTTCTAAAGCACATGATACATCTTTAATAAGAAAGCAAATCAAAAGCTGCATGCTTTATTTTGCATTGCTCATTACATGGATTCTGAAAAGCTAAAACATGTTATGAAGGTATTCATTCTTTTACAGTTAAGCTATTCCCCGTTGGTATGGATGCTTAGTGAGAAAGGTCATGAACAATCAATAGAAGCAAAACAATCTGTTAACCCTTTAAATGAAATTGATGCCATTCAGCATCATTGAATTTAGTCCGCCCTTTTGTTGTAGCTTCGTTTGGAAATGCAGATCTACTATCGTTAGTGCATTTGTAATATATGATGTACTGGAAAACAAATCAAAGATCATATTTGCTGATGGTGAGTCTTTCTATCACACAAGTTGACCTTGCTATAAACAGTCAATTGAAGTACCTTATGCTTTACATACAGTCGGTTGAAGTGCGTTAGAGGTGATCCTCAGCTACATGGTCCAATTTCAGTTCATGTGGTAAATTTCTTAGGATTCGTTGGCGACAGCGAACGGCAAACATAAAAGCTACGTCACATAGGCCAACATTATCATTATCAGAGCACGCATCACACTACTGCCTTCAGTTGCATGGAGTGAAGAGAATTACTGACGGTGAGTATAGCGTATATAGGACTGACTTTTTATTGATAGGTGCTTGCTGGTAGAGGGTCGTGATCGAAGGAATGCAGTAGGCTGTAAATAATTATTGGCCTGTTTGACATCATCATGTTGTATGTATGCTTTCCCTTCCTCCAGGGACGTAGGAAGCATTATAAAAGTGGAGGGGCACTTGGATTGAGGGGCACCTTGCAAGGGTTTCTGGAAATAAGATTGAACACTTTTTCTAGGTGGTAAAAACTTAATTAAATGACAAAACATTTTTTACAATGAAAAAGATTTAATATTGTGTCAGTTTCTAAATTCAAGTCCGGGGTATGCTCGCCCGAGCAGTGGCGTAGCATGACCTCTATGACTGGGTATTCTATCATAAGTTGTTTGGGTGTGGCTGGGTTTGGCCTCTTGAGCTTGGGTTAAAATATGTCAAAATATATTGAAAGTTTCTCCAGGTTGAAAATATTAGGGGGCCACAGAAATATGATAGTCTTAGTGCGAAAAAAATGGAATATTCATAATTACTTACTACAGCAAAAACCCGTACATAAGAACCTTCATTTATCAGGAACCTACTGCCTGAAATTTTGTATTTTGATATGAATTAATAAGAACCTTGTCAGCCTGATAACCTTACTAGGTTCTTATAAATGGTGTCATTCTACATCCACTTAGAACTTAATTCAGTATTCTTTACCATTCAACCCAATTCAATGATGCTCCAATTCCCTTAAATAAATAATTGTGATACGCAAGGCCTGCCTGCAGAGACAATATTGGTGTGAAATTAGTTGGGCAAAGAATAAACAATAAAATCAAGGTTCAAAGACCTTTTCCTGGTTGCAACTATGTGAAAAATTCTGGTTCATAATTAACAGACTACTGTATTTTGGTATTCAAAATAAACCATTTTATACCCTTCCTATCTTATAACGTCTTCACATCCAATGGCTGATATAAAATTACAGTTGACAAGCTTTTGGGCTAAAATATAGCACTGGTGTTGCTGGGGCTAATTGACACTGAATATTCAGTTTAGTGGATCTTGCACTTATCCTCCCTGAGAAGTTTGCCAAATTTGAAGTTATCTGAATGGGGATTTCCCCAAAATAAAAGGCAAGTGAAATGCTTAACGAGATGCAGATATCTCATCCAAACATAACAAAATTTGGGGTCTAGTTTACTTCTGAACCAAGCTGTATTACGATACATAAATTTAAGAAACAGGTCTTTAAAAAGAATTTTCTGATGGCATTATTTCAGTAATGTCCCATTTATTAGCTGTAATACATTCAAGCTCTCTCAACCTCATGTGAACCTGATTGAGATGCTGTTGATTTCCAAAGAACTTGTAATCCACAGGTAGCTCAAGGCCATTTCCCTTTCCAGCGTTGTATTTGTGCCCAATACATTCAGCCTCCAATCCTCCATGATGAGATAAAAACTCCCAAAATATCTGCGATAACTCTATTGGAACGTGCCCGACAGTTTCGCCTTTCAGGGTTCTGGCAATATTTGCAAACGGGTCATGTGGATTGTTAGAATCAAGTTTGCATTCAAGTATTTCCCCAACTGTAATTGCTTCCTCTAAGCTCCTGAAATATGCATGATAGCCTCTGATGCTGGATTCCAAGTAAAATTCGTAGCTAGTAGCCATATAAAATAGTGATAGACGCAGGTTGAAATTACGAAGCGACAAGTTAGTGAAAAGCTACTTTGGTTCTTTGCGACCACTGATGACTTCAAACAAGTGAATTGAATTGAATTTGAGGAAGCATTATTATTTGGCCTCTTCTGGGTATTTCGCGCCAAATCTCCAAAATCTCATCTGAAATCTGACATCATGAAACTACGATTTTTGTGCTGATAGTGATATAATAGTCATGAATCGAACGCTATTTGGCCGTGGCTTCAAAAGAAAGATAGATTTCAATGGAAAAGAGCTTGATGTCACATCAGCTCTACCACAAGCAACAAAAATTGAGAAGAAGCTAGAACTATGTCATCACTGTGGCCATTCCTTCTCAGGAAAACAATATTTGAACATGCATTTACATTTCAAGCACAGAGAGACCACAAAGTCAAAACAAAATAGCTCATCAAATTTTGAAGAGGCTTTTACAGGTGACACAAATGTACAAGAACATATTGATTTATCAGCAGAGGGAGCAACAGTACAGATTGAGCCAAATGGCAAAAGCAAAGCAACATCATTTATGCCTAGGCCTGGGTTATTAGTCAATGAATCTGGCCAGTATGGATCAAGTCAGCGAAAATCTTACACACTTGAATTCAAAATGCGTTCCTTGCATCTCTTAGATTCTATGTCAAGAGACAAGGTCACAGACAAATGGAACAAAGTTGCAGCTAGCAGGGGAGTAAGTAAATCCATGATTGTAAAGTGGCACAAGAAAGAAAAGAAATTGAGAATGAACTTGCTCTCAATAAAAGAAAAAATAATAAAGGGAACATCAAGGAACTTAGACAACGTAGAAAATTAGCACCAACCTCGGGTGGCAGAAAAGAAAAATATCCTGAAGCAGCTAGAGCTGTAGTTGCAGAATTTAAGTTAAGAAGGGCTCAGGGAAGAAGAATATCAAAGCTTTGGCTGTGCAAAAAAATGAAGATGCAAGTTGAATGCTGCTATAGCAAAGAGGCAGCTCAAAATTTCAAGGCCAGTTCTAATTGGTTTCAAAGATTTAAAAAGAGGTATAATATCACGCTGAGAAAGAGAACAAACAAGAAAAGAGATTCTGCAGAGAATGGAAGGGAGACAATACAGAAATTTCATAGAGAGTTAAGGAAAGCTCTAAAGTCAACAAGAAGAAGGAGTAACCTCCAGGCAGATGCAACATATGGTAGATGGCTTCCTGAGCAAAGGTATAATGTTGATCAAGTTCCTCTTCCATTTGTGATTGGTCAAGAAAAGACATATGAAAGCAGTGGTTCAAAACAGGTTTGGGTATCCC
>WIPJ01002184.1:184647-199016 GCA_018155075.1 Cassiopea andromeda
GGATGGATGGATGGATGGATTGATGGATAGATGGATGGATGGATAGATGGATGGATGGATGGATGGATGGATGGATGGATGGACGGATGGATCGATGGATGGATGGATGGATGGATAGATAGATAGATAGATAGATGAATAGATAGATCGATAGATTGAAAGCAAAAGCAAAAGATAGTTATCTTTGATTTGGGATATCTAGCCCATCCAAGGAAATCTCGAGAATACAATTCTGTCAGTTGCCAGATGTGTAATGTAAAGTACCAAAAAACATCTTTTGGCGCTCAAAAAATAAGGCAATACCTGCAAATTGAGCACTAGTTCGTGCCTATCACCATTATAAGGCCCTAAACGAGATTGCTATGCAACTTGCCGAAATTGAGTCTAGAGGAATACTAGAAGGAAAAAATCCACAGCTTATTTTCCAATTATTTTAGCTGCTCATCGACCAATCCATTGATAAAAGTCTACACTCTGATTGGTTGAATTTAGACGGAAGAGATTCACCGCTTATTGCATGACGTAGCCAGTGTCATAACAAAGCAGAGAGAATAAGCGGTCATATATTGCTGCTCTCAATAATAGTAGTCTAACGTGGAAGTTTTATACAATAATGAATGGCTGTATTGAATTTTAGGCTTCAAGGGAATAAGCTCTTCAAAAAATTATCTTTGTCTGATATCCCAGGGTAGTCACTGAATACCTTGCATACCCTGACGGTACGCCACTGCAGCAAATGGAAATTTTGATGAAAAAGTGCAACTATTCTGTTGCTGGGGTACTTCCTACCCCAATTTGTCGACAAACGGACCTTCCTCAAGCCCAGTCTACTGAAAAAGAACACTTTCTCGAAGCTTTATCAGCAATGCATAGTCAATTTGAACCATTGATGTGCTGAAAACTTTCCGACAGACGAAATCTTGGGGGTTAGACCTTTCCGCTCCTCTCACATGGCTACACCCCTGACACGAAGAAGTGTTCTGGAACGGCAAAACCTGCCTGCTGTTGGAGTAATAGTCTTTTATTCTTCTTTACGTAATTGTATCTAATGTTGCTTCTGTTCCTGTCAGTTTCGTTAGGTAGTAATCATTCACATTCATGTTATTGTATCCATAGTTGCTATCATCGTCTCTTTGTTTAATGATAAATCTATTGTAAGTTTCTTCTATGTCCTGTGCTTGTTTGTAAGTAAGTCTTGTTCATGCCATGAAGTCAAGTTCCCGTGAATTATAGTCGCTGCGAATTGCAGTTGTGTTTCTGCTGCCGTGGATTCGGGTTGAAATTGCTGTGAGAAGATGTCATTACCGAGATTGAAGTTGTTGGAAAGTTGAAATGGTATCGCTGCTGTCTTTCATTGAAATCATCATCGCTTGAAAAGAAAAGTGAAGAATGTTCTGAAATCGTGATGTTGCAGGGGCGGAAGCAGACTAGTGCTATTGTACCTTGAGCAACAGTCAAAATCTTCTTTTTCACCTTGACTTGTCTTAATAAGACCCTAGAACACTTGACAGACTACTACGTCACCTTTATCATGATTGGTCAATACGCTTGTTTTGTTCACCAAAACCACGGCTTATATTGGGCAAAGCAAGCGCATTGACCAATATGACAAAGATGATGTAATGATCTATCACGTGTTCTAGAGTCTTATTGAATGAGACCTGATGTCTCTTGCTGTTTACTTTTCCCATCCTTTGACAGAAAGTGATGCGTGTCCAAGTGTTTCATAATATCCCCTTATCCTATTGTTTACAGAGCTATCAATCAAGTTTATCAATTTCGAGAAAGCTTCATACCGGAAGAACTAGTTGAGCTTGAGAATATGATTCATATTAGTGCTCAATTCGGGCGGGAGCACTACTGGAATTAATAGTGCTCAATTCTGGAGGGAGCACGAGTGGGACTTGAAAAAAGACTATATCCAATGGAAACGAAAACATCACTAGTGCTTATTCATAGCGCATAGCGCGAGCAACAGAGAGCGCTAGTGGGTGAACAGGAAGTTATCTAATGCTAATATTAAGCGGAAGAGTGGCTTTTGCACAGTGTCAAGAGGCTTGTGGAAGCACTAGTCCAGTTTACGGGCGCACAAGCTGTTCTGCAAGAATGGCTCGTGCATTGTCAAACTAGTTAGATCATGGGATCTGGGTAGGAACCGCGGAAGTGTTGTGACCTAAGGTCTGGGGGAAAGTCAAATACCTATTTTCTACACTTAATTGTCAAAACAAAGCAGTAGTCTCTACTGCACGCAAATTGTGTATCATTGCTGTTGAAATACTTTTGTTATGCTAGACGTTGTAAGCCATAAACCAAGACATGGATGCAGGGAAGTAGCTTAATACAATTCTAGGGAGGCACAAGCGGCCAAGCACTGCAAAAGTAAGATCTATAACCAGCGAGTTGGCTATAGTATTTTCTGTGACCGTTTTTAAGTACCATTAGTTGATCAAAAAGTCAAAGTCCTTTCCCGCGCCCAATGGCGCATAGGGCGGCGCCTATCTCCGTTTCAATAGGACTAAGCCACGAGTCTGCAAATGCAGTGAAAGCTACAGCGGGGGCTGGTCCACTGGTAGCTCCACGAGTTTAACTTTCCCACTGCATTCTCATATGTCGAGCGCAAGACGAGAAGGCAGTGAGTTCCATTTTAAAAGTCTTTGGTATGACTCGGTCGGGGCTCAAACCCACAACCTACCTGTTGTGAGGCAGACGCTCTACCAGTGGGCCATCACTCCAGTCATATGGTGAAAATATGCTAAGTCGGTAGACCTGCGTCTAGTAAGTTTCCCTGCAAAAATACACTGTATTGCGTGTTTACCCTGTGAAATGGTAAATTTTCAAGGTTGGGGGTGAATTACCCCCATACCCCTATTAAGTTTCATCCCTGTATGCATAGTTTAGGGAAGGAAACTTTTAGGGGAGGCAAATTTTGATAAATATTCTGATAGCCAGAAGCTTCATACAACAAACATAAGAAGCACTATACGCGGAAGTATGACAAATTTTACCACAAGAATCAAGTCATTATACTTTAGATGTAGACAGGAAACTCTTTTATTGTGCTTTGAAATAACATCGAAAGTCTTATCACATTTGCTGGAACCTAAATCTCACAGCAAGTAGTGACCACACCCAAAATGCTATTGCCACCCCTTCCCATAGAGGAAAGCTATACTCAGATATTTTCTTGGGTCCGTCCCTTTTGTAGTTTCCGTCATGACTGCTGAAAATTGCTTGGAATTGCTGAT
The DNA here is from genome assembly GCA_018155075.1 of Cassiopea andromeda. Taxonomy (NCBI): domain Eukaryota; kingdom Metazoa; phylum Cnidaria; class Scyphozoa; order Rhizostomeae; family Cassiopeidae; genus Cassiopea; species Cassiopea andromeda. The sequence continues at coordinate 187,893 of WIPJ01002184.1, forward strand.
CTTGCTGCTACACATTGCACATTTTGTTGTTTATGTGATTTTTGTCATCTGAGCTACTTTTTGACTTATTCGGTGTACCGTGTAAAATCCATATTATTTTACACTGTATCCATTATGCTTGTGCCATCATTTTGGGGGATCACATACCTACCTTAATTATTTGCATCTTCAGATCAATAATTCTTTGGAAGGGCAAAACCATACAAAATGTTTCATTTATGAGGCATTGCTCCTTGTGCTTCATCCTGCAGTTCCCGGTCTGTCCTCTATAGCATTCTTAAATATATCTAAGTCCTATAAAGATGCGGGCACCGCGGGCGCCGCGAGCAGCTTTAGCAATTGCAAGCAAATCAGGCCATTCATAATTATGTGCCTAACTCACATTCATTTCCCTGGGTTACAGAAGAGTTTGCAATCGCAGACAGCAAAAACTTTTGTCGGACACTCAATACATAAAATATTTCACGTTTTTTAAAAATTCCTTGCTACTGAGGTTTGACGTTTCTGAAGACCAACATGAAAAGACGGTGAGCTTGGCTCTATAGTATACATAACTATCAAATCACTGCAAAAAATTTTAGGCTTACCTCATAATTCTCAATTAAGATTTATAGTCCTTCCAATGAGCTTGAATCAACTAACTTTTGTCAATATTGCACTATGAAAGCTAAACATTGTTATATTCCATCAAAGAAACTCAAAGGAAAAATATTAAGCCATCGGATAAGGGCTGTAAGATGCTACCGCCGTTACAAAATATTGTGGAACTAACTACTTCCGATGTATTTTGGCGTGGTTTTTAATTGCAAATAGCACAACATTTGGCCCTAAACTCCATACGTGCACAATTAGCGAAGAAATGCATTTTAATTAATGTGAAGCTATGTAATTTTTGCAGTTAACCTGCTGTTTGCAATTGGTACACACAATGCTATGGGCCATTTATATTGCTAGCTTTTTGCTATTGCCCACTCTGATTCGAACTATTAATCCATTGCCAGTTGCTAAGGTGTAGCTAATTCAAAAAAATGGCGTCCAAATGTGGAGGAGGAAGCTTCCTGTGTAGAAGTAAAGTAAAATCGCTTTTTTGTCACTCTGATGTTAAAGAATGAATAAATGAGCAGTGATGTTATAGAGGAACTTGAAGTATTAACAGAAGCTTGATTAGAATGTTTGTTAGTTGCCGATTGCGCTAGACAAATGTTAAGGGAAACAAAGAACACAGACATATTATTTTTTCAATATACATAAAAATTCTTGATAACGACTTACCTCAAAGAGCAATTGAAGGTGGGAATTTGAAAGATATTGAGGTAATGATAAAGTACAAAAATAAATTAAGTGCAAAAATTTCGGTGCAAGAAATCTCGGTGGAATAACATTCGGTGGAAGAAATTTCGATGAAATTTTTATCATTTCGGTGACAAATTTTGGTGGAATTCGAAAAAATTTCGGTCGTTGAAGGGAAGTACAGTGCTATCAGCTTAAACAGAAAGACTTTGCAATCTGGCTCATTCTCACAGTAAAAAACAAAACTTAGTCAGTCAGTCTGTGGAAGCTACAAGTTCACACATGGGTCCTCAGGCTCTAGTTCTTCCAATCAGCAATTCCTGCGATGCGAAAATATTATTTAGTCGAAACGGAGCGATTGCTTCACAAATGGTCGCAAAGGCTAACAAGTCACTTTCCATAGTTAGGTAAAGAATACTAAGACCAAGCCTTTTTTAATGTCGTACACATTTTATCTTCTACGTGATCCTTGCGAAGTGGCTTGGAAAAGTTTGCTTCCAAAAATAGTTTCTGAAGTCGTTAGTCATTTCCATACACTGTAGTTTTTTATTACACATAGAGCAAAGTTTATGGAACAGTGGATGGTCCAAAATACTATAATTCGCCAATGCCCAATTGTGAGCCCAAAATAAATAAATGCATGCAAAGTTCAAGATATGTTTTAGTAATCGATGATGGAAGTGGGAATGAAGGTAACGTTATTGATTAGCATCATGATGATGCCATCGAGTCAAAAATACCAGTTGATGAACAATGACAACAACATTTAAACAAAATGAAAAATTGCTTAATTTTTCACATATATAGTAATTAATGTTGATTTGAATTTTGTGATGAAAGTAGAAATTTTTGAACGAGCAATGAAGAAATTGCTTTTTCTTAGTCTCCAAAAGTTTCGGTGTCATAAAAGTTTCGTGGCCAAAATTTCAATGATCTCTCATCCCCAAATTAAACCTCACCAAAATTTTTTGCACTTAATGTAGATCAGGAGATTGGAAGAATATCAACGGAAAAGAGCTACTCCAAGCTTCAGGACGAAACTTTAGCCTCAACACCATTCTGATGGGTGTCTGAGGGCAAAAAGCCAGGAGATGAGATGCACCAGCAGAGGCTAAAAGAAATCTAATTTGTGCAGCTGCTCTTTTCTGCTGCAGGCGTGAAACTATTGTTTCTGCTCTTTAAGTTCCAAAAATTACATTAATGAATTTTGGGACAAGAACACAATTTAACGCATTCCCTCCTAACCACAGGGCTGCCACTAAGTCAGGACATTCATGGAGAATCTGGGAATTTTGTGCTCAATCTTAGAATATGAAGGAAAAGAAAGATTTTTCAAAAAAATGAGGAGAAAATCTGGTAAGTTTTGTATTGTTTTATTCAAGAGCAATGACTTTTTTGAATGCCCAATTATAATATGTAGTGGAGTGTGACAATTGCCAAACTGTACCCTGTTGCATATCATTCTATTCTGTGCAGCCCTGTTGAGGCAAAGCTCTATGCTTTATAAAGGCACAGATTTGAATGGCCAAAAATAGGTTTAAGGCTTTCTCAAACCTCATAGCTCCCCAAAGGAATGATAACATCGTAATTAAGTTCTATAAGAATATTAGAGAAAGTCAGGGAAAGACGAGTATGATTACACTGAAAGTATCAGTCAAAATCAGGGAATTTTGTGCTGAAATTGTAGTGGCAAACATGTGCCAGAGATAATGCAAGAAAGATTGTTCCGATTGAGCTTTTTAATACCCTTGCTTGGATTTGTAGAACTTCTAGTGATCCAGTTATTGGTAAATTTGGTGCTATAGAGGAAGAAAAGTTGCCCATAGCACAGGATTTTTATACCATCCAATTGGGCAAAAGCACAATGTAAAGTCTCAGGGGCTATGAAAAAATGTATAATTGAAAAATGTTAATTTTACTGAAACTACAATATAATGTATGAATGCACACCAACAGGTTATTTGATATCATAATAAGTGATACCTTATGTAAGGATGCTAGAGCTTTAAAAGAAATACACTGGTAAATTGCAATCATTCCATTTTTGTGCAAGTGAACAGTCGGAAGCAGTCTTTTGGGAGTAGAAGTCCCAAGTTTCAAACAGGTTTTGTGCTAGGATGGGATGTCATCAATTTATTCCTCCTACCTCAGTCACTGCATCATTATCAATAGGCTCCAGTTATGGCATGCATCACCATGCCAATTAGTACAAGCACTATTTATGCTTTTGCATGCACTACATGACTGGAAGATTCTAGAACCATTGTAATAAGTGCTCTTCTCTTCATATATTTATGAGTTGGATTTTAAATAAGCCAGCTTGTGGTTGATCTATCCTGGTTTAGAAGACAGAGCGGAAACGATGCACGCCTGCGCACTGGGGGCTCGAAAATCGAAGGATGGAATACAGCAAGTCACGTTATCAAAATTCTGATCTAGGGAAAAAAATTAAATGTTTCCCATCGTAAAATGCTTTTTTTTGGCCATTTATGGAGACCCAAGATTAACAAAATGATACACAAATTGGTTAGTTTTCTTTCGCCATTCTATTAAAGGCGAAAAAATTCACATTGAAGAAACTTCTTTTAAAATACAGAGACGAATGAAATGGGTAGTTACAGCTCGAGGTGGACAATGTCGAAATGGTTATGTCACAAAAGTCCCAAAGATAAGGCCGTTCTTCAGTTGATAAGGGATTTTATTTTTTCAACTAGTGCTTTAGGGATGCCTCCGCCATATATCAAGGGTTCTCATAATTCCAGGGTTGTTCCTACATGATATGATAAAAATAACAAAAAGGTTACCTTCTGCAGAACGAACCTAAGAGTCTTTCGGACCGCTCCATAAACAGCAATATTTGAAGCATGATTTTTATAACCAAAAAACTGCAATAAGGTCTCAAATGAATCATCCTAAGATTAACCACGATGCATAATTGTCGATGTCTAGTTGCTGTCGTGATATCATTCGCAGATTGCGAATTTTTGATTACCACAGGGTGCAAATTGAGTTCTACAGGGAAATTACCGTTATTTTTGAGTTCCACAGGGATTTTCCGTTACTTTCTTGAATCGTATTGCAGAAATAACCGAAATTGAGAAAAGTGGCCGGCGAAACCAATTGGAAAAGAAAATTACATCAAGATAATGTGTGATAGTTTTCCAAGTAATATGTTTTGCTTTTTTGCGCAGCGCTCTTCCAAAAATAAAGACACAGATGACTGCTATGGAAATTTGAAGCAAGTGAATCAGGCAGAGGCTTTTGACCTTGGCGTTGGAGAAGAGGTCACTGTTTGCTTGAAACATCTGCGTCTAGAAACAAAGCGCAACAAAGAAACATGCTGCTATCCATTAGGCGATGGATCTTCATGTTGAACTACCTTTGTACCGTGTCCTGTCCGTTTGATGGCAATTTTCAAAGACCTCAGCAGCTCTTGTAAAGGCACTTACATTTGCCCTATGCAGATCAAGTTGATGAGGTAACAGGGCATAATGCGTATACTCCACCGAAGAAAAGAAAGGTCAGTGTGTTTAATTCCAATGAATGACTTAATTCATGTCATTGTTCATGGAATCTAAAAGCATTTTGACCTAATTGCCGTCCCCCTGCTAACTATTTTTTGAAAATGTTTCCAAACCACATGCTCTTATTAAGACCCTGGCAATTAATTTTGAATGATTTTGGTTTGTCACTTCATATTGATAATAATAATAAGATATATATTCTGTAATAGGCTGAAAGCCTTTAAACAGATCCATAACAGATACAGAGCCCAAACGTGGCAACCCTCCTTGCTGATAAAACATGGTTTTGGAAAAGGTAAAAACATGGTATCAGTTCATTAATAATGGTTCTTCCCCGCCTAAAACAATTTCTAATACACATATGTAAGATGTAATATAGTTTTTAGTGCAATATATTGTACATAATATAGTGTAATATATATCGCAATAAATCTCTATAATAATATATGAACAATAATACACTTTCTACAATAAGCTTTTATTCTAATTGACAGAGCCCAATTTCTGGTATTAAAACATTAATAAATGTTTAAAAGCTGCAACTTTTTTTACTTTCAGGACTAAAATATTATCTCCTTGATTCCAACAGAACAAAGAATACCTCCAAGTTCTTGTGGATGACTTTCACATGATTCACACTGTTCAAGACCCAAAGAAGTCAGAAACAAGCACGGCTATGCATTTTGCAACAGAGCTAATTGACATATACCCAAGGGTTGTTGCCATACAGTTGCCTGCAAATGGAAATACTTCCTTGCATAGAAATGTCAGGGTGAAAGACCAACCTTGCCTTAGTGGAGCTGATGCATTAGTGCCACAGAAACTTTTTAAAAAAACTCTCACCAAATCATTAGATGACAGTTTGCTGCAAAGTCTACCACAGCCATTCTGTGAATTTGACATCACCAATGCAGATAATTGTATTGAACATCTTAGGTTGGTAGCTAAACAATCTTAAATAATCAATTGCACTTAAAGCAATTATTCTTATTTTCACTAGGTTTAAAATATCATTCAAACAACTTTAGCACTATAATTACAGTTAAAATAATGATATCTGTACTGCTGGTGGATATGCAAGAGACAAAACTATGCTCCCATGACAATTATTACAAATCATTTGAAAACGTGATTACACAGTGCCTTGAATACAAGGAGTATTTGAAAGAGCATGCATCAGTAAGCCATGGGGACTGGCCAACATGGTACTTCAAGAAGAAGATCATTGCAATGGTTAGGCCCTTTTAATGCAGTATAGAGTGCAATCCTTAAGTGCTTTATTTAACAATTCTGGTGTAAAAATGCAAGTGTTGATATGTATGTTTTGTTCTGTGTTTTGTGGCTTTTAGTTGAGTTAAAATAAATACTACCCATCAATGGAGTCTTCTTATTTCCATCTTCAGCTGAATGAAAATGAGAATCCTCTTGTCCAGTCAGAAGTTCCTTGGCAAGGCCCTTTTCATGTCATTGATAACCATGGTATTTGGTGGATGGACAGTAGTGAGATGTAGTGTTGGAGAAGTTTCAGAATTGCAAAGACACCCAATATGTACATCTCCTCAATCTCTTAGATGAGCTTGAGCCACTTGTCTATTATTTCTACCCTGTCATTTTTCGTTCTGGAAATTTTGACCTGTACATGGAAATTCTTCAGCATTTTGCCTTGATGTTTATCTGCCAACGAAGAAGACACTATGATAAAGCAACACTGTCCCAAATCAATGATATATTGTTTCACTATAAGGATGAGCCATCTCTCCATGCATTGACTAAAGACTACCTCAACATTTTATCTGAGAAGAAAGTTGAAATTATGCATTCACTAGTGAGAAGGTACAGTTCTACAGTCTTAACCTCAGAACATGCTAATAAGTTTATTACTTAAAATGGTGTTTGTGGCACATTTGGCTAAGATGCTTTGTGTTTTATAATAAAATCAGAATTGATTCTATAGAAATTCAACCATCAAATGCAATGAATCATTAATCTAATGTGAATATATACTTAAAACTAAAGGCAATGATTTCTTTTTCAAAGCTTGATTAAATATCTATTATTGACAGGCATTCCTTCACTGCAGGTCTTTTTACAACGATTTCCATTTAAATTCAATTTTAGTCATGAAATCTCTACTACAAATTTTGTTGTGAATTTCCAAATAGCTTAATAAACATTTTAATCAAGACTAAAAAATTGTTGAAGAAGGTTGAAAAGTTGCATTTCCTTGCAACAATGAAACTGTGCTAAAACTCTGATCCTATTTAAAAGGTAGGCCTAATAGATTTCCCTGCAGGAATACAAAAGATCAATCTGAGAGGCAAAGAACGTCTAGATTTTCATTTATTTCTTGTAGAGCTACAATTTACCTACCTTACATACGACAGTGGACACAAGAAATTTACCAATTGGATACTCCACACGATGTCCACCAGATCCAATGGTTGTGTGCGACCATGACCGGTGCCTGGCTCGAGCCCATGATGGCGACAAAACAGGTAGGCCTAGTGGTATTCCATGGAAAGTGCTGCACTGTGGACACAGCTACCACGACATTTGTATCGGCGATACTAAGTGCAAGAAGTGCCATAGCTTCCTTTCAAATCGCATAGAAGAGCTTACAGAAGCGTTTAATGAGGGTCTGTTGACTGACGACGAAAAAGATGCAAATCGAAATGAAGAAGATGCATCGCAAGACTTGTTGCTCGATGATGATGACGAAGATGACATAATCGGACAGACAACAACACCAATTTTCATTGATTTCGAAGGGCTAGAACTGTTTCGCCGTGAATTGTCGAAAAAATTTGATTCAGTAATATGACAGGGAAACGATATTTTCCTGTTTGTGCCAGTGAATGTAAATTCTCCGTTTCCTCGATGTTCCTCGCGCCTCGCACCATTTTGTTCTATGAAAATTTGTAATACGCATGCGTGCATCGTTTCCGCTCTGTCGGTTTAGAATTAAATAGATGCTGGACAGTATTTCAGAAAGTAGGCAATAATTCGAGCTTGTTGCCAACTGGCTAATTCTTCATAGTAACACCAAGTTCTATAATGTCCTAAACGGTTGCTTACCCAGCTTTTTATGGCAGGGATAACTACACATAAAACCTGTCTAACCACATGAAAGCTCATTTAGATTAATAAAATCATGAGACTTTTCCTTCCCACATTCTTTGATTAGCTCTGCTGATAGCTCTGTACAGCAGTATTTATCACTATTCATGGGAATTGGATGGTTTTGATATGCTCCTCTGCAGGGGCTGCAGGTTTTAATCATTAGCATTTGGGTTGCATAAAACGTTGTTTGCAAAAACAATGCAACGCCAATAGTTGAAGCAAAAAAATTCCATACACACTTTATTTGAAATTCTCCTTTTTCCTGTCTATGGACCTATTTTAGTGTCGCATATTCTAGAGGAAATTTTCTGTGCCTTGCAGCTTTGATCGCCGACTTTTCCCAGTTTTGCACATTCATGGCCTGGGGCTACATGGAACTTGATTCTAGATCTAACTGCAATCATTTCGATTTATAGATCTCCCAGTTCAACCCTACACCATTTGCGTAACAGAATCTCTAGAGCAATTCAATCCTCTCATCCCACGGCCTGAGTTATGCAATGTAAACTATTTTCCATTCTCATATTAAGTAAAAACATCGAAATCAGAATTGATTGAAACTGTATGCACAAGGAAATGAAAGCTTGCAGCGTGAACTGTCAAGGTAGCTCGAATACTTCCTTACTGCTATCACAGAAACGCTGGAAAATGATATGAAAATGATATATCTCCTAACACATAGTTGAGAGATTTATGGTTGCCCACGCAAATTACCACAATAGATGGGAAACATGTTGTTATGCAAGCCCCACATAACAGTGGATCGGAGTACTTTAATTATAAAAAGACCCATGGTATCGATATTTTAGCCGTTTGTAATGCCAGATATGAATTTCTCTTAGTGGATATTGGAGATTCAGGTAGACAGAGTGACGGGAGTGTTTACAACAATAGCCATTGAGGTAATGCTATTGAGCATAATTTATTAAATATTCCACAACCTGAAAAAATTAACCCTGATTCGTTGAAACTATATCCATTTGCTTTTGTGGCTGATGATGCATTTGGTTTAAAACCTCATATAATGAAGCCTTATCCAAACCAGAATATACCAATAGACCAGAGGATATTCAACTACCGACTTTCGAGAGCGCGGCGAGTTATTGAAAATACATTTGGCATTGCAACGTCAATATTCAGGGTATTTCGTAGACCAATTATAGCTAAGACAGAGAAAGTCAAATCAATAACAAAAGCAGTTGTTGCATTGCACAATTATTTAATGAAGAAACGTATACAGAATTATGAAAATAACTACAACTATTGTCCCACATCGTACGCTGATAGAGATACTAGACTTGGACTAACTCTTGGAGATTGGCGTAAGGAGCATGGAAGTACTGCTGGATTGCAGCAAATATTGCAAATGGGTAATTTATGGGGCCATAAAGGATGAAGGTGTGAAGACCTTTGACAAATATTAATGATGGTGTTTTTTCAGTTACTAATATGAATTGTTCCTTCATATAGGCCTCAATTAAGCACCATAATAAAAATTTACATGTAAATGCATATAAATATTTATATACTCAAATATTTTTGAAGTGCCACAATTGAATTCCAATTTGAGTTAATTGCCAAAGCATATACAATATGAAGTTCATTCTTCATCTCCATATTGCAAGTCATAAAGAAGCTGGCTAATTTTAATCTTAGCCAGCCTCTTTTTCTTCTTTGTCAGCTCTCTCATTATTGGGATTAAGCTGCGGCAATATAAAGAATCTTCATCATTTTCACCTTCTATGGTTTTCTTCAGCATTACATCACACTCTTCTATGGATTGTGTCAATGCTGAAGCCTGGGATTCCTTCTTCCTTTTTCTACTTGGTTGGGAAGGCCTAATTTGAGCCTAATGCTACTTGGACTTGGTGGTGTAATCACAGAGTTCTCGGAAAATGGACTACCCAGAGGGTCAACCAATAGAGGTAAATTGCTTTCAGATGGCTTGTTTCCACTCATTTCACAGAGAAATGCCATTTGATCAAACAACTGGCACTTTGGTAATTCTCTGGCAGATGCACCAGATCTTGACAGGCGGTTCCTCTTGTCAAGGCATTTCTTCAACATTTCCCTCAAATTCTTCAATTGTTTTTGAAGGAACATAACTGAAAAATAAGATAAAAAAATCCATTTTAGATAAATAATTTTGAATACTTTGCACAAACAAAAACAAACAGAAACTACAGTTTCTCCTATGGATTTCAGTTATATGACATGACACAGCAAGGCTAATTCATCACAATTTTGCATCATTCCTTTACATTATGGTTTTCAAAATTGAGAAAGGAGCAAAAAGAAAATGTAGCTAAATCTAGTTTCTCAACTCACTATCTTTATTGAACATGGAAGATAGACTCTTCCCGGCATTTTGCTTCATTGCCCTATCTTTATAGCACTGTGAATTTACTTTCCAAAGACAGGGCAGACCTCTGACTGCCTCTAGAAATGCCTCCTTGTCAAAGGCTGATGACTCCTAAAATGTGAAAAATCCAGTGATAGATCAATTATTCCTAAGATTTTATCAAGACGTAAATCATAATTGTTTCACTAGTCAATGAACTCTAATTGCCGTTCTGGGTCAGCTACAATGGGTTGATTATATGGTAACAGCTTAAGAAATGCTTTATAATATTGGACTAGTTCCTCTCGTTGACATAAAGGCTGTACAGTTTGTAGTTTCGTAAACTTCTATCATCCCCATCCTAAGTGAATATGATAAACTATCAGTAAAGGCGGATTTCCACGAGGCGAATTGTGCAGAAAAATTCGCCGCGAAAATTTAGTCGGCGAATTTGTTTTTTGATTTCCACACAGAAGCGAATTTTAGCACCTCTTTCGTTACTGATGAGCTACATCATGACTCCAAACGTAAACACGCTGCTATTAATTAGAAAGAGAATTCTCATTTTGAACTTAATGCAATTGCATCGTAAAAAGCAGAAGTCAAAGAAAAGTGCTTGGGTAAGAAAGATATTTGAAGACCGTACCAAGAAAGGATAATTCCATTTTCTAGTGGGAGATTTAAGATTGCATGATCATCAGTATCATGCTTCCTGCACTCTCCTTGGTTTCAAGCGTCATGCGACGCTTTTCGCCGCGAAAAAGTAGAACTTGTTTCTACTTTTTCAAGCGCTCAATGTGAAAGCAAGTTACTCAAACTGCGCATGCATAGTTACGTTTCGCGGCGAAT